>OX637535.1:82747782-82857782 GCA_951800035.1 Linnaemya tessellans
TAGAGTATTTATTACACATTATATATGGGTATATGTGTATGTATGTATATATATATATGTATGTGTGTTGTACATATGGATATGTGTGTATGTATATATATATGTATGTGTGTATATATGTATATGTATGTGTATATGTATATATTTATGTATGTATGTATGTATGTATGTATGTATGTATGTATGTATGTATGTATGTATGTATATATGTATGTATGTATGTACGTATGTATGTATGTATGTGTATATATGTATGTGTATGTGTATGTATGTGTATATTTATAAGTGTGTGTATATGTATGTATATATATATATATGTGTATGTGTATATGTATGTTATATGTGTATGTTTATTGGAATTTATTGTTTATGTTGTTTTTATGTAAAACATTTTCATTTTTGAATACATTACACATATGTACATACATATTTATAAAAAAATTGTTTTTGGCAGTTATATTTTTTTATAAAAATTTGTAATATATATTAACTGATTTTTCATTGTTTTTTGTTATATTAAAATAATATGAATGTATTTGTGTTGGTTAAAATATTTAAAATCATCCATGTATGTTAAAAATTTTTTTGTATTTTTCAATTTACATTATGTTAATATTTAATAACATAATATTTAGAATTATTTTATGTTATTAACATTTTGTATTTGTAGTATTTAAAATTCAGTGACACACGATGTGTTTTTTCATTGTTTTTTATGTTAATAATATCAAAGCTATGTATTATATATAATAACATTTTATTTTTGCATATTACAATTTTTTATGTAATTTTTCACTAATATTAGTTAATATTCATATATATAAACATATAGACTTATGTAGTTATTTCACATGTAGGCAATTTTTCAATTTTTATGATACACATTGTTTTTTTAGAATTGTAATCAAAAAATTTTTTTCAATTGAAAGAAAACAACAAATTATAACAAATTCCTGAAGAAGTTAACCAAAGGCTAACGAAATATCGAAAAATATATATATATATATCATAAAGACCTTAAGCTTAAAAAAGATTGTATTATTATATAAAAAATAGGTCGAAAAATTAGAAAAAAGCAAATTTAGTTGTCAATTTACAATGAACAAGTGCGCGTGCCCCCGCAATGTTTTAAATTATGTATGAATTTTTATTAGTCGAACTTTCTTATGTAAATTGTTAATTTTATCAACGGGCTTAAGTTCGAATCTGCAAGACTGCAAACCATTTTTTATTATTTTATTAAGAAATGAATTTGTTCAAATTCTTTTTTATTAATTTATATATTAAGATTGGAATATTAAGAATATTTTTCAATAATCATCAAACCAGCAGAACGAATCAGTACTGATTTCGAGGCCGCTACGCCATCTCATCAGCGTTCTTTGTTCAATTTTTTCACTTTTGCAAGTGGTGCTAGTTAGTAGGAATATCAACTATTTAACCAATATTTTAACGAAAATTGAATATGAGAAGTTATCACATTCATATTTTTAAGTTATTACATTTTTGGTTAGTACGAAATTCCCCAACCCTGACGATTAATATTCCCAATATTCCATGTATCTCTTTCGCTTTTTCCAGAGTCATCGGCTGCTGAATTTGAACAAATTCATTTATTAATAAAATAATAAAAAATGGTTTGCAGTCTTGCAGATTCGAGCTTAAGCCCGTTGATAAAATTAACAATTTACATAAGAAAGTTCGACTAATAAAAATTCATACATAATTTAAGATCTGTTAATTTTAGTATTCCTTGTCGTACAATGCGTTATTACAATCTTGTCATTAAATTTTGTAGAGCAAATTATGCTGCTGCTGATCCCTACACAAGGTTATGTCGCCAGTATAATAATTTGTCTCAATTTGTTGATTTTTCTTTAAATATAAATGTAATGAAGCATAATATTATTATTTTTCTTAATAATTAATTTCTTATTTATTCAGTTCATATAAGCATTATTGTCTTAGTCTGTAAGGATGATGTGTATCCATTGACTAATAAACGAAATAATAATAAAAAAAAAATCTTTTCCTCCTGGTATGCCAAATGTCGTCTGGGGAGGAAAAACCGAATTGCCATGTTTTTAAAATCTTCCCATGACGTTATCTCCGTTCGATTATTTCGATACCACTGGAGGGCACGTCCTCTTAGTATCTCTAACAGTAACAATATTAGTCGGTTTGGCTGGAGCTCCTCTGATCGTTCCAAAAACTCCATGGGGTTTTCGTCTCCCTCATAGGTTAAGTCCCATCGTCGGATAATGGACATAACCTCATTATCAGTAAGGTTGCTTGACGGTTTTTTGTTGATAGGTTGGACGAAACGTTTAAGTGGTTCTTGGTGGGCTGGTTTTTTTTCTTTCGCCAAAATTGCACCACTGTAGTCCAATTCGTGCAATTAGGTTTCGTACTCTAAGCGCTGCAACGTGAGTATAAGGGCTTCGGATATTCGATAGAAAAGCACAACGTGAATACGGTTGTAATATTAATAATACGAACGATATAAATTCTTCGGATATCGTTCGGCTAACTACTATAATAATAATAATAAGAGCAATAAAAATTCTTCGGATATCACTCGGCTAAATACGGCAATAATAATAATACGAACGATATAAATTCCTCGGATATCGTTCGGCTAACTACTATAATAATAATAATAATAATAAGAGCGATATAAATTCTTCGGATATCACTCGGCTAAATACGGCAATAATAATACGAACGATATAAATTCTTCGGATATCGTTCGGCTAACTACTATAATAAGAGCGATATAAATTCTTCGGATATCACTCGGCTAAATACGGCAATAATAATAATACGAACGATATAAATTCTTCGGATATCGTTCGGCTAACTACTATAATAAGAGCGATATAAATTCTTCGGATATCGCCCGGCTAACTACGGCAATAATAATAATAAAACGAACGATATAAATTCTTCGGATATCGTTCGGCTAACTACTATAATACTAATAATAAGAGCGATATAAATTCTTCGGATATCACTCGGCTAAATACGGCAATAATAATAATAATAATAAGAGTTCGGGTACCCTCTAATATACACACATGCACTAAAGGAAAGAATCGTATTCCAATTCATTCCTCTCGATTGTGACAAAACCTTGATCACTTATGCACCATAAAATATTAAGCAAATGAGAAGTTTTTCAATTGCTAGTCAACACAATGTATTGTGTGATATTTGTTTGTTGTTTTGTTTATACGGTGTGTGTATTTTATGCAGAGTGTGTATACGGCGAATGCGTGAATGTTTTTATTATTATTGTATTTCTTTTATGCGGTGTGTACTTGCTGGTTGTTCTTGAATACTGTGTATGTACGTATGTTATATTGTTGACGCGGTGTGAAGATGATTTGCTATGTGTATACATATATGTATGTTTATTTGTTTAGTTTATTTATACGGTTGTTTATGATCAGTAGTAAGTGTTGGGTTAGGGTATAATTTGTAACGTCAATTTATAGTCCCCCCTATCTTTAGTGAAAAAAATTCCTTTGTTCGTCCTAGACATTTTAAAGTGACTTTTTTATTTTTTATAGTCACTCTAATCTTCGGCCGGCCCGGGGGAAAAATGTACCACATTTTCCTCGGTACCCCCGCGTCGGTAATGACGTTTCCCTGGAAGAGGCTTTCTGTGCTTTTCGTCTCTTCTGGTAGGGATTGTAGCTCTTCTTCAGGAGATGCTAGCCCCAGAGTGTCGTTGTTGTAGTCGTCCTGTTTGTCCCGGAGTGACACCAAAGACGGTATTTTTTCGGGAGGAAAGGTGTCGTTGGGGGTGGTGTCGCTGTAAGTGGTGCTAATGGTGAGGGTTCAGTTAAGGTGTGAGGTGGATGTGCTCGTTTCAAAGCTTTGTGTATGCCCAAACGACTGACGGTGATATCGTTGTGTACTTCGGCCAGAATCTCACTTTTTTGCTTGTGCGGTACACGTGGCTTCCATTGGGGAACATCAGGACACTTGCTTTTACGCAAGATGTATTTAAATAATCTGTCCCCTTTTATTTGGAAGTCGTGCTTTTTATCTTTGTTAGGGCTGGTCTTCGTGTGCTTAGATATTCTCTATCGGAGGATAAGATACTGCAATCCACTAGGGTGTATAGGCGGGGTGTGCGTGTGTATGGTATTTCTCGTGACATTAAGCGGATTCCGTCTACGCTTAGCATGATTTGCCGTTTCCGTAGGAAGTCCATGCCCAGAATCACCGGCTCGGAAAGATTAGGTAAGGTGGAGGCTATCAGGCGTGTTGCTTGTCCATTAAAGGATATGGTTATAGGATAGACGGAGATACCTTTGATACATGAACCGTCGGCTAGCTGCACTGACCTTTGTTGCGATCTTGGCCGGATATTTATGCTTTCTAGATGGTCTCGTATGTTGGTACCTAGGTATGTTAACGTAGAGCCGGTGTCGACCAACGCGCGGATAGATCTGTCGTTAATCTGAATGTTTATGTAATATTTATCGCCACCTTCGTTCGTGTTGGTTTGATTACACGAACAGTTACGGGACATGATGTTGTCTCGCCCGCAACGAGAACAGAATAGTCTACGTTTATTTCTGCAACTAGTCCTACGATGGTCGCTTCGTTTGCAATTCCAGCAAGTTTTTGTTGAATCGTATGGTGTGACGTCCGTGGATATCCCCAAATAGTGACTGGGTTGGGGCCGAGTTTGTTTTATCTCTTCTTTTCGGAGTAGCTCGTATTCATCGGTGAGTTCTATAAGTTCGTCTAGGGTTTGAAAATCGTTGTACATATAGCCAGTATTCATAGCGGAGCCCTACGTAAATGCAATCGGTATGGTCCAATTTGCGTAGTTCTGGATGTTGGCGGATTAATGTTTGAAGGGTCAGGATGAAGTCGTTGGCCTTTTCTCGGTGTGCTTGTTTCCGATGATAAATCTTTTCCTCCAGGTGTGCCAAATGTCGTCTGGAGAGGAAAAACCGAACTGCAATGTTTTTAAAATCTTCCCATGACGTTCGTTGAATTCGATACCACTGGAGGGCACGTCCTCTTAGTATCTCGAACAGTAACAATATTAGTCGGTTTGGCTGGATCGAGTAGCATTCTGCGAGCTTCTCTGATTGTTCCAAAAACTCCATGAGGTTTTCGTCTCCCCCATAGGTTAAGTCCCATTGTCGGATAATGGACATAACCTCATTATCAGTAAGGTTGCTTGACGGTTTTTCGTTGATAGGTTGGACGAAATATTTAAATGGTTCTTGGTGGGCTGTTTTTTTTTCTTTCCCCAAAATTTGTTCCTCTAATGACCGCAGTAGGTCCTCTGATGATGATCTAGCACGTTTGGATCGTACTAGGTCGCCTAAGGCGCGTCTCAGTTGCTCTACTGTGGCTTCTACAGCCTTTATGCCATGTTGACGACAAACCTCAATGAGTTTGTCCTTTCGTAAAAGATAGATCCATCCGAGGGAATCTACCTGTAGAGTGTTTTTGTTGCCTTGAATTGGGTGGTGGCAAAATGGTGAAATCGTTCCTTCCCCGCTGGTGGTTGGGTTAATTGTTTTACCACAATGATCAGGTTTGGAAACGAGTTCCTGCTCGGGCGCCATTGTAACGCAGTTTAATTTCCCAGCCGAAGTATCCTCAATCTGTCCAGGCTCATCAAAGTTCTGCTTCCTTTGCAATATTGCCACCACTGTAGTCCAATTCGTGCACTTAGGTTTCGTACTCTAAGCGCTGCAACGTGAGTATAAGGGCTTCGGATATTCGATAGAAAAGCACAACGTGAATACGGTTGTAATAATAATAATAAGAACGATATAAATTCTTCGGATATCGTTCGGCTAACTACTATAATAATAATAAGAGCGATAAAAATTCTTCGGATATCACTCGGCTAAATACGGCAATAATAATAATACGAACGATATAAATTCCTCGGATATCGTTCGGCTAACTACTATAATAATAAGAGCGATATAAATTCTTCGGATATCACTCGGCTAAATACGGCAATAATAATAATACGAACGATATAAATTCTTCGGATATCGTTCGGCTAACTACTATAATAATAATAATAATAATAATAATAATAATAATAAGAGTGATATAAATTCTTCGGATATCACTCGGCAAAATACGGCAATAATAATAATAATAAGAGTTCGGGTACCCTCCAATATACTCACATGCACTAAAGGAAAGAATCGTATTCCGATTCTGGATAATATCCAACTCTTTGAAACTTTACGAAGACGCTATAAAAACTCTTAAAGAATAAGAGTATCGTTTTTACACGCATGAAATCAAGAAAGGCGAGTTTGTTAACCGTCACAACATACATCCAGTCAGTATTAAAGAAATACCGACCAAGCGGTCAAGTAAAGACAATGCACTGTATTTGATCGAATTCGATCGAAGCCATGTGTCCAAACGAGAAATCACTAAATTCATCTTCACACGATGGCAAGATTCAAGTGCTTTAATTGTTCGAAAAAGAACCATATAAATGTTAATCACAGAGCCGATGATCCCAAGTGCCCTTGTCGCCAGGAATATATACAAATTCGTCAAAGAGTTGCACACCACTCCAGACCTGCTGTCACCCATACCAACGGAGCTAGTTTTAATTCTAAGGAAGCGCATTTTCCAGCACTGTCTAGTCATGGAATATTTGACAGCTCCCGTGTTAACTCCAAAAACCTATATTCTGAGGCTGCCAACAGCAAGAGCCTTGCAATCACCAATAATGATGACATCTCCAACGAGGGACTTTTGGAAATATTTTTAACGCAGTTGATGCTATTCAGCGATGTCAGAATAAGTATGACAAGTTAAGAGTACTTGACAATATGCTCAAATATGCCATATAATTCTAATGTTGTACAAAATGTTCATGTTATGCATTGGAATGCTCAAGGCATAACGGCCGAGTCAGCGGCTTCTCAGCTCGAGCAAGTTCTTCACGATAAACAGGTCGATATCCTGCTACTCAACCCTCTTAAAACCGTATAACAAGCTAAAATTTGGAGGCTACGACATTTACCGGGAGGATCGCCTTTCACACGGAGGTGGTGTTCTCATAGCTATAAGAAGTATTGTAGAACATAAATTATTACTAAAAATTAGAGCACAGTCTATTGAGTGTATCGCCATTCAGGTAACTATAAATAGACGCCCAGTAACTATAAGAAGACTTGTTCTTATTCGATGACTTTAACGCTCGACACACCCATTGGAACTGCGTGTCGAACAACACTGCTGGTATTGCGTTATTCAGGTACTGTCTGGTTAATAATTATTATATTCATTACACAGACAGCTATACCAGATTTGGACCAAACTTAAACCCGATTCAGCCCTCTACAGTGGACATTCTTTTATCTAACTCCAACATATCTTTTTCACCCTTGGATACTTATCAAAATATCTTACAATGTGACCACGTCCCAATTTCGTGCTTTATCTTTTTCTTTTTTTTTTTGACATTTATCAATCTGACGTCTTTTGTCAAAGAGGCTTTTAGTATGATCCCAGTTGGGCGTAAAAACCCATGGCGAAGAGATATTTCAAGTACTTAAAAGATGCTAATATCTCAAAGGAACAAATATAGGCGCAAATTGCAGAGATGTAGGGTTCCTAGTTTTAGGATCCATTTGATAAATATAATAAAACAATTAAATTGCTTAGTAGATTTTCATCTACACAACGACCGGAATGAATCTTGGTCTAGATTTATTTCTAATCTACCTTTGGGCTCTAAGAAGTTTTGTAAACTATCGAAGGCTATTAGGAACAGGAACTCGGGCCTTTCTGACTTACATATATATGGAGAGATCTTAGACACTGGTAAAGTAAAAGCTAACGTTATTGCTGAGGCATTTGGACACGCTCATACCACTACACTTTTTAATCAATCTGCGGTTGATTCTAGTGTTTTAGATTACGTGGAGACCCTCAACGCTGAACACCCTCCTGGCAGTAATTATATTGTTCCCACAGATACCCACGAAGTTAATTCGTTTATTTCCTTACTTAAAAATAATAAGGCCCCGGAGTTTTTTGAAAAAATTATACACAGTAGAATCCTTCAATTTTCGAATCAAAACAATCTTATTATTGACCAGCAGTTTGGGTTCCGCAAAGAGCACTCCACCGTTCACCAATTGAAAAGAGTGGTAAATATTATTGAGAATAATAGGAGAAATCGCTAGAGTACAGGCGTTATTCTTCTTGACATCGAGAAGGCATTCGATTCCATCTGGCATGACGGCTTAGTTTACAAACTTAATTCTTTTGGTTTTCCGTCCTATTTGTTAAAAACCATAAAAAGTTTTTTAGTAGGGCGCTCATATGTCGTTTGCGTAGATAAAAGATTCTCTAGTTCCAGAAGCATTCCGGCAGGATTGCCGCAAGGGTCGGTATTGTCACTTATATTATACTCGCTATTTACTTCTGACATCACAATTGGTCAAAACCATCAGGTAGCTTTTTATGCTGACGACAGTGCCTTCTTATGCCACGATAAAGTCTCCAACGCAATTGTCAAGAGAATGCAAGATAGCGCTATCCCGTATCCCTTCACTAATCCTGTCTTCTCGGAGAAATATTATCCCTATAGTGGAAAATATTAAATATCTAGGTATCATCCTCGACAAAAAACTCTTATTTAAGCAACACGTCGAATATATCTGCGATAAATCAATAAAGTGTGGTCGGGCTCTATTTCCTATTCTTAGCAGGAGGTCTAAACTGAACGTTAGAAATAAGTTACTGCTATTTTGAATGTGTATCCGGCCAATCTTGACTTACGGTTGCCAAGTTTGGTTCCTAAAGACGTCCAAAACCCACAGGAAAAAGCTCCAAATAATCCAGAACAAGAACTTAAAAATTATACATAATCTACCCCCTAGATTTCCCACCGTATTGCTCCATAGTAACTATAACCATAAAATGATTGACTCGTTTGCTAGGGATCTGACACTCATTGAAATTTACTAAGGAACCTCTAGGTCTCTTTCGTAACGAAAGTGTGACTCTAGCTGATTTCTTTATTAATTTCATTATAACCTTTTCACATTTTTAAGAAAAATTTTCCTCTAGTCCTTGTTTATGAACTGTATATACATATATTCAATTGCTAGATCTTAATTGCTGTATAACTTAAGTAATATCTCATACAATGTACCTTATGTAATCTTTAAGAAGATTTTATTAAAATAAAACAAATTCAAAAAAATGTTAAAATAGCAACAACAAATAAATAATATCTTAATATAACCATACGTATAACTATAAAAATTTAAGCAGTTAAAAACGGAAAAAGTAAATTGAAAAAAACGTAGCGGTACACTTGAAAAAAAAACTAGCGGTACACATGTTAAATCATATACATAATTAAAAAAAAAACCTGAAAAAATTTATGAATTTCTACACCTATTTATGTATGTAAGTTAACAACAACGTTAATTGATCAGCAAAGTCAAATAAATTTTTCTTTAACTCTTTTTGTAAACTCAGCAATAATAAAAGTCAATGAACTTATTTAATAGTTTTAAGTTAACAACAATACGAATTGACCAACATAGTCAAATAATCTTTTCTTTTTAACATTTTGCAAAATAAGCAATAATAAAAGTTTGTGAACTTATTAAATAAATTTTCTTTGTAACTCTTTGGCAAAATAAGAAATAATAAAGGTTTTTGAACTAATTTAATTATTTTAAGTTGCATCAGCATCTGCAGCAAACAATAATAATATCACGACACTTTTAGATTCAGGTCAAGTAATTAATTTATAAATTAAGTAAATTGTAATTTTGAAATCAGAATAAAATTTTAAGTCAATAAAGGTGAGTGTCCTTCTGCAAAAAGCCCTAAAGTAGTGCAGCAGAAAGGAGTAAAAAGTGTACTCGCCGGTATCAAACGTTAAAATAGAAAACCTGAACCAAAAAGTGATGAAAGTTGAAGCTGCCCTCACACAATATATTAACTGAACTAACTACAATATAAAGAAAACCATACATATCTCAAAAGGAAAAATAAGACAACAATACCAAAAACATTCAAATCACAAAGGAGCAAATAACGGAAGTGTGCAAAAAGAAATCCTCATCTAGTGATAGTAATTAGCCGCTTAAGCTGGATTCACCCATTGTTTCGGAACAAACAATTTGTTCCGAAACAATTTTTTTTATATGTAGTTTGATGTCTCTCTTTTTGAGAGAGAGCGAAAGAGAGTTAACTTTGTTCGGAACATGAATTGGTTTAATTTTAATTTTTTTCTGAAACATTTCAACTGTGATGCCAGTTACTTTAAATTTTTAAGTAAAGTTGAACTGATATGCCACATTATATTATATGTACATACATATATACATATATATATATATATATATATATATATATATATATAATACAATATAATCTTAATAGAGTAAAATTTTTATTTTATTAAGATTTTTTAATTTACAATTTGTTTATTACACAATAAAATATATGAGTGTGATGCCAAGAAAACAAGCAAATTGCATTTATCTGCTACTGTGCTGCCTAATTGAAAAACTAACACGTATCGTTTACAAAAATATCTCATATGGTACCCTTGTTTTTCCAGAACAATTGTTCGAAGTGAGTGAATCGTTTCAGAACAAACTCTCAAAAAACTAAAATTGTTTCGGAACAAATTTTTTGTTTCGAAACAATGGGTGAATCCAGCTTTAGTAGCATAAAGCAAAAAAGACGTTTACACCAGTGATGTCAGCTTCATACACAATTGTGGAAACAAAACTCACATGTACGCTTACGCTCTTATATTTTGAGAGCGTAAAATACAATTCTTTACTGAGAAACACTCTCGTTCAGCGGGAAATATCGCAAGTCCTGTTTTGAGACCTCTAAACAGATATAATATATTTATATAAATATATATACAATATATATATAAGAGGCTTGAAATAATTTGGAGCTACTGTATGTAGGTACATCTTTTCGAAAATTTCTTAAAGTAGCTTTTAAATAAATTCATAGGTAAGACTTTTTGTAAAAATTGCTTCGCTTTTATATAAACTAACCAAATATTCAGCTTAAAAATGGAGAAATATTTTAAAATTAAATATCTGAGCAATTGGCAATTTTCGAAACCCTTTTTTCCAACTTATAAAATTAGAAGATATCATTGGTAAATAGAAGGATACTCTTAGAAAAGGCCATTAGTTAGGCCTCGCAACCGCACATTTCTCCCGCTGGGAATGTAAGAGATAAGAGTGATCTCACCAACACAATCGTATTTGACATCACTGGTTTACACTCATGTTATTATGAAAAAGGACTGTATCAACCTGATGTTAACATGTTATTGTTGTAATACCCGTGTTACTGTTTGATTATTTTTATTCATGTCCCATTTTTCTGAATTTTTTTGTTCCATTGTCCCATACCAAACCTCATAGACGACGTCTGGCCCCAACCATCCTGCAACACTGGCAACTTGTTAATCGTGCGCGGAGTGGTGTCCTTGCAGGGCTGGTCTGGCTAGCGGGCAGTTATATAAATAATAATACTTGTGCCAGTGCCACGTCTCACATATACCGATATACCCCCCGGGGGTGCCGTAGGGGAGGAGGTCTAAAGACGCCTCGAACTAATTAAGAGTTCAAAAGTCAATAGAAAGTTAAAACCTATTATGGTTGGCTTTCGAGGGGTTATTCTGTTTTTCAAGCATAACTTTTGCAGGTAGCCCCGTAAAACTCATATGTTACTGCCCAATCTCTAAACAGTGGTACGGATGTGCATATAAGAATCTAAAAGAAGTAGGTTCGCCTACGAGCCTGAGTAAGAATTGGCACACCTGAGTTTGGGTAGAAAAGAAACTAAAGTCGATAGAAAGTTTATAGAACCTACACTGGTTTGACTTTCGAGACTTTACCAGTAGTTACAACTGGTACCACGGGATCCAGTACAAGCCCCGCAGTTTACTGCGGCTGGATATTGGTGAGATCTCCCTCGGGAGTACACGTGGTGGCTGTGGTAACCAACTTGGTAGAAGGTTTGTCAGATAAGGATTGATGTTTTAACCCTAGGGTTGGACTTCGGTCCGGCTGATAGTAGCAAAACCTATGTATTGTTGTGAATCAACAAATAAAATTCTATTGGGAGACTTTTTGTAGCTCATAGAATTAAGATCATCTAGATAGGATCGGCACTTTAGCAAGGTCTTAGATCATGGCACTTACCAAATCATGTCTAGAAATTGCCACCTGGGTGACCCGATGTCACCTTCGTGTGGTTCTTGGGTACTAAGAGGGGTGCTGGTAACACTTATTTTTTCACCCGGTGTTAAGAGCACCGTCAGGTAGGGCCGTAAGGCTGGTACTGACGTAAATAAATGGCGTGTATATACCGATATACTGGTTCCCGATCAACAACCGAGGCATCTTAAACTCATAACACGGAAGTAGCCAAGGTGGAATTGGACTACTGGTATCCTCCCGCGCGACACATTATCTCAAGAGTACGTCACCGTGGTGTTATCGCTTACCGGCCGATCGACAATATCCCTACTGCCCCACTTACCTTCCGCTCACCTCACCTTACTCTCTCACCTACTCCGCCATGCTTATAAGCGGAATTCAAATTAGTTTACATTCGGTGTACAATTCATTTTTTCTTTTATCAATGTCACAAACGTTTACAAATTTTAATATAATTCTTAATGAGCTGCGAAATTGTATGCTTTGTTTAAGTATGAGTTTCTAATGATGTATTAGAAAATTTTTGTCAATTCTGAATGCCGAAAAATAAGGCAAATGTAGATAAAAGTATATTAATTGTTTCATAAAATAGTTCAAAATTCTATGCTATTAATTCTAAGATGTATTAAATTTTCACTGATAAAATACATAAAATGTTACAATTCAATAGTTATACTTATTTTAGCGTTTTAGGATATAATTCGGTTGTTTTCGATAAATTTATTATATATATATTACATGAATTTGTTTTTGTAATTGCTGTTGTTGATCTTCCGAAGGTAGGAATGGTGTTCGGTATTGTTAAATGTTGCAACCGAAAGGAACGAATTTCAACATAATATATGCATGAAGGTAATTTTTGTTTGATAATCGAGAAAAGAAAAACGGGATCCCCGTAAAAATTTTCGAGCTCTACAGCTAGTTCTAACAGTACACATACGTACAAAATTTTATATGAGGTTCTTTATACTCTGCAATAATGTTCTGTTGGTAGGCGTTTTGCGCTGGCCTAAAGCTGGCTGAGGCTGACCCCTAACCGAATATTTATTTTATTGATACTTTTTACCTGGTTGCGTCCGGATTCACTTCTCACTAGCTGGGCACCTGATGGCGCGGGCTGGGTTGTGGACGAATTCGCTGGAGTTGTCGGCCGCTTAGTTGCGGAAGCTGGCCGAGTTGTTGAAACAATCGCTGGGTTGTATACTATATAGTTGCTGCAGCTGGCTGGGTTGTCTGCTATTTTCTGGAGGAAGCTGCCTGTCGGCTATTTAGTTGCTGGTGATGTTAGCCGTGCGGATAAGTTGCGGGTTGTCGGCTATTTAGTCGCCGGTGATGTTAGGCGTGCTGTTAAATCGCTAGTTGTCGGCTATTTAGCTGCCGGTGATGTTAGGCTTGCTGATAAATTGCTGAAGCTGGCTGGGTTTTTTGCTATTTTCTGGAGGAAGATGCCTGTCGGCTATTTAGCTGCCGCTGATGTTAGGCTTGCTGATAAATTGCTGAAGCTGGCTGGGTTGCTTGCTATTTTCTGGAGGAAGCTGCCTGTCGGCTATTTAGCTGCCGGTGATGTTAGGCTTGCTGATAAATTGCGGAAGCTGGCTGGGTTGTTGGAGCATTCGCAGGGTTGTCGGCTATTTAGCTGCCGGTGATGTTAGGCTTGCGGATGGGTAGGGCTGGGGGAAGGGGTTTTAGTCGGGCTCGTTCTCCGGCCTACCGCCCCACGATAGCGCGCCTCCGGCGACCGCCCAAACGGTTGTGGAACAATATGTCTTGTTGGCCCCAAAACTGGACTAAACAAAATTTTCGTCTTACCCGACGTGTTAATCTTACCGGATTGTAGACGGCGATCACTTGTCTGGGCCTCGATGCTGTTTCTTCCACCACAGTCTTGCTCGTTAACATCAGTTTTTGTTATTCAACTTACACAGCAGAGCTTAACAGGGTTGCGTCTTTCGAAAACAGCTGTTCTTCTCTGCTGTGTAAGTTGAATAACAAAAACTGATGTTGACTTGTCTTTGTGCCTTGGAATATTTATCATGTCTTTCTGAGATTTAAATTAAAATTTCGAACAATTAGCCTATAAAATCTTACTGGCACATTGTTAAATAGTTCATTCTACGCCAAATTTATTGCTCAAAGTTGGTAATTTATAGATGAAATAGCATCTATAGATTCATCCACTGATTACCAACAATCTGGGAAGATAAGCAAAAGCACAGAAGAATAATAAAATCAGCTACCAGCACCAAAATGGAAGTAAAAATTGTAAATATAAATTTTTATAAAACTTATAATTCTAATGTCTTCTAGGAGACGTAATGCGTAATGGGATGCAAGGAAGGACTGAGGGTTCAGCTATTTTCTAAATATCTGACCAGGTGAGTCAATTGTGTACATTTTATATAAAAATTCTACACTCATAAATACGTTACAAAATTTGTATCATTCGTTTCATCAGGAGCCGGACTGGTGTTTAAGAAGGTGAATATCCAAATAAAATTGGTGTTCACCTTCGAAAAGCAACAGCGGCAAAGCAAGCACCATCAGAAAGACTGTCACCATGAAAGCAAAACCCACAAAAAGATACCAGCAACCATACCAAAAGCACCCAAAGCTAAAAGTTCTATAGCAGCGAAACCGAAAAAGATAACCCTTACAAAGGACCAACAGCGAATGCTCCAATTTTAACTATTTTTCGACAATCGAAATAAAGAAAGCCCATTTAAGGGCTACAATATATTTAAAAAAACAGCCCAATTTACAAACACTTTGAAATAAAACATTTCACAATATAATTTTTTTTTATTATTTGTAGACACAAAATCGGCTACCTCTTTTTGAAATTCATTTTGTAGCCCTGAAAAGGGATGTTTGTGTTTCCTTTCTGGTTTTTTTGTTAAAATAAACATTCATTGGCATTTACTTAGTACTGGTGGTATATTTGGTTACGCCTTTAGTATCTTCACTGATAGCATGATTAGCCAGTTCACCAGGCAACAGTAGACGGACAGCAAATTGAATTTCACGACTGATAATTGTTGAACGCTTGTTGTAATGAAATAAACGTGATGCTGATGCAGCAATGCGCTCAAAAATATCATTAACAGAACTATTCATAGCCTTCAATGAGATGCCAGTATCCGGATGTACTTTTTTCAGAACTTTGTAAATGAAGATGGCATAACTTTCCATGCGCTTACGTTTTTCCACTTTGCCAGATTTACCATTGGTATTAGGAGGTATCTTTCACATTTTCATATTCACTTCATATGTATATGACATATTTACTTAACCACACAATAAACAAAGCACTTGTATAGTATCATACAAATTAATTAATCATGAAATCCAATGTTGGAGTCATCTAAATCGTAGCCACCACGTATAGCTTTTCTGCTACGTTATCTTTTAACATCTTACATATATGGTTATCAGATTACCATTGCTCCACACTTTGCTATTCTCCATTCAAGCATGTCGATTGAGAAATCATCACAATTAGTCCATCGCTGAAGATGACTTCAAGAACAATTTTTCATCAGCAAATTCTTTGTCGGTACCGTGACTCTGAAAGAGATATACTAACTTTTATTAACATTTTTAAATAGTAATAAACTAAATGAAGTAAAATACTTACATTTTTATACACTATCTTTTCTAAATTCAATCCTTTTAGTTCACCAATACGCAGTTCAATGATTACTTTTAAATCAATTTAAGTTGTATCTCCGATTTGGAATTGATTTTTTGTTCCGACAAGTTCATTCAGCTGCCTTAACCAAAAACTTTATTAAATATTTTATGTTTGTCCATATAAACAAATGTTTGTCTCATTTCCAATCACCATTGGGATCCTTAGTTGTACCTGCAACTTCTACATGTAGGACCCATTTCATATATCCTGAGTAAGTGGTGGTCATTGCAACGATTATCTTTGTCTTTGGTGTGTCTTTTAAGGTTTTTAACTGTGTTTTCGAGCACTAAAATTGTTACCAATTGAAAACAATATTAATATGGTCAAATTCCAAGTTTTTGAGAATCGGGGCACATTTTTATGCTGATTTCTTAACAGCATTGACCGCCAGCCACTACTTAGATGTTTTAGTATATTTGTTTACTGTTAAGAAACAGTTTAATATTTTTTTTAAAACACATAACACATTTTTGTATTAATTATTTCACATTTTTTCTCTAAAAGAAAATTGATGTTTTATTTTCAACCAAAAATGTTTGTTTGAAATCGTAAAACATGTGTTCACAGATGGCTATGTATAGCCATTCCTTCGAACATAATTTACATTCAAACAAAATTCTACAAATTATATTTACCTAAGAGCTACTGAATTATACATGCTAAGAAGTTACACCTGTTAAGCTACATCTAATACATGCAACAATAAACTGAATTAACTGTATGCAAAAAATACTTACTTATCGCTTTCATAATTTGGAGACTTAAAGATAAGAATACTAGAGTTGTACGGCTCCTGAATGAATTAATTCAATTGAATCATTCATAAAATTGAGCGAGGTGAATCTTTCATTTTACTGAGCGTTTTTAGCTCTTTTCTTTCACTTCTTTCAGTTGATTCAGTTGTTTCATTGAATCTATTTCTTTCAGTAGCTCTTTTCTTTCACTTTTTTCACTTGTTTCAGTAGCTCTTTTCTTTCACTTCTTTCAGTTGTTTCAGTAGCTCTTTTCTTTCACTTCTTTCAGTTGTTTCAGTAGCTCTTTTCTTTCAGTTGTTTCAGTTGATTCAGTGATTCAGTTGTTTCAATTGCCTCATTGAATCTGTCTCTATCAGTAGCTCTTTTCAAAGCTTGTATGTCAAAATCTATATGAAAAAATTGTATTAATTCATTCAATGCAGATACACACATGGTGTGGGGCTTTATATTGTTAGAGCTGCCAGATAAAAATTTTTAAACTGCACTGCCATGATACATATTTCAGTACGTATTAACTTGGTGCGTATATATATGTACATACATTTATAAACATATACATAAATTAACTGAGAAAAATCTCCAAAATACAACGTTAAAAAGAAAATATTACTTTATTAAAATAGGTTCGAAAGCAAAATATTTAAAATCACTTAAATATTTATCTAGTTATTACTTATGTTCAACTAATGTGTTTTATATTACATATTAAGGAAAAAATAAAAAGGCATAAGTGGTTGTTGTATTAACTAGTCTGATTAATGCCCAGTTTTTAACTTCAAAATTAAGTACTATTTAAACTTAAAGTGTATTTAAATACAAAATTTTGTTTTTCACTTCGAATTTAAATAAGATTTAAATGGCCCACATTGTACATTTAAATTCAATTTAAGTTTTTCATACAACCATGTGTTTTTCATTGTTTGTTTACATTCAACAACCTGAAAATTGGTACAGCAGCTGTTCATTGGAACAAAACTTCGGTAAAAAGGTTCTTGTATTGGATCATTTTCAGTATTTTTCTTACTATTTATTTGTGCTACCATACTTTTATCACAATTAAATACCAAAATTAATTTTAGACTGAAAAACTGAAAGTGTATTTAAACACAACTTAAGTTTATGGAAAAATTAACTAATTTTGTACTTAAATACGAAGTCAAAAACTGGGGGTAACTCATTTTCTTTCATGACATTTTCATTTCATGAATTATGGCTGAGCTAAGGAATCAATTGAGCTAGTGAATGAAATGAATGAATTAATTCAATAAAGTGAGCGGAGTGGAAAAGAGCGCTCACTCAAAAGATCTGTTTTGTACAACTCTAAAGAATACCCAAGGCGAATTCATACAAGGTGAACTCATATATGCAACTCTGTGTAAAATTTATTAGACGGTCAAATAAAATGCTTTGGAAAAAACAATGGCCGCACACAAAAACAGTTCAATTTGACAGTTCAATAATTTTGCCTTGGTAACAGCTGATCACCAATTTCTGAACTACGGCCACCTGGTATGAATTCGCCTTGAGAATACCTATTCCTAACCAGGTCTATGGAACACACATACATTAATTCCCCTTCAATTACACTCACCCAATAGTATTCACGCTACGATGAGTTGTTACAATTTAATATTTCTTTGCAGCTGATCCTCCCACTTTCTTTCCCTTTACTCTGTAAAGAAATATTATTAAATACAATATCCCAAAAGTATTCAAATGGAATAGAGTTATTTTACAGCGTACTTTTATTCATCAATTTATATTAGAACTAAATCACAGATCATGATATTTATGTATGTATAAAAATACTTTTCAGAATATCGGTGCCCAGATGCCGACAGGTGACTGAGGCCATATGTCGACGTTGTTGACCCGTATTTTATTCGTGACTGTGGCTGACTGTACACCACCTATGCCATCTCTGCCTTCACATAGCAAGCAGCAACGTAGTTAGCTACGAAAAAATTCCTGAGAAGAACTGGAAATCTATACAGTTATCGGAGCTATTAAAATTAACAAGTGCGAGTGAGACGCAAAACTCTGGAAAGAGAGTAAATCATCAGTCGTTCGCTACACTTAAAGAATAATTGCCAACGAGACTTGATGTTTGCTGACTCAGAGCTGGTTTGCGACTTCGCAAGTAGAGTTGTGTCAGTGTGCTATGAGCTAGTTCAATTGAACGTTTCAGTGAGCTGAGTGAAATGAGCGCTCACTACAATAGATGATTTTAGTTCAATACTGAGAGCTTTTGTGTCAGAGTTCTTTTGTTTCAGAGCTGAGCAGTTTTGATAATTTCTGTCATATTTGTAATATCACAGTTTCTTAATATTCTGCCAGACAAATTATAGCAGCCGCAGCGACCTACAAGGCGTCCGTCCAGCTCATCCGGCAAACACATCTCAGCAAGGTTCCAACCCTCCTCATTGGGTACGCTGCACATAAAAATAGAAATGTACAAAAACAAAAATTCTACAACACAAACATGTAACCCCACCAATGACAATCATGCCGAAACAATGTCTTAATATTTCAGCTCATCGCGCGCCCAACCTTGTCACAATTCCTATTTCTTCTGTGATCTACCCATATAACTCCGCCTTCTCTTACTTTATCTCAAGTCATGCCATCCCCCGAGAAATTTTACTCGCCCTTAAAGGTTCTCATTTTTTCCACATTTCAACATTTATTACAATATATATATATATATATATATATATGTATATATATATATATATATATATATATATATATATATATATATATATATATATATATTATGAAATTTTTTATTTGACACATTGTTGTCACTATACTATTATATATAAATGAAATTTATTTCAAAACTGTGGTTAAAGTCTACTGACGATTTGGTAAAGCACCAATGAAATGCATATAGACATTGCTTAACCACGAACAAATAAATTTCATTTATATGATCTGGCAACATTGCCTTGAGTTGAAAACATCGTGGTATTTTCGCTCGTGTGAGATTTTTCTTGAAAATTTAATATTTCTTTAAATCGCTTCCACTATGGCTAGTCAGAAGCGTGATTACTTTGGGAATAGTCCCAAATTCAAGACAAAAAGGTTTCATTTGCTGGCAAATGAAGAAGAAGAGGAGACAAGACCAGTCAAGGAGAAAATTCCACCAATAGTGGTAGACTCGTGTCATAGTTTCTCAAAGGTTTGGGAAATACTTGGTGAGGGGTACTTCTTCAAGAGAATGACAATAGGAACAAAGGTTACATGCAATTCGATGATCCTTTATGAAGCTGCGTTAAAAAATTTGAGTGAGCTGAGGTACAGTTTTTATACACACGAAGTGAAAGACGTAAAGCACTTTAAGTTGGTGTTATTTGGCTTGCCAAGAACGAACACTAATTTGTTAAAAGAGGAATTTGCTAAAGTGCACAATATAAATCCAGTAAGTGTCAAAGAAATAGTAACCAAAAGGACTACAGCTGATGACGCTATATATTTAATTGAGTTTAACAAACAAGAAGTGTCTAAAAACGATATTATGAAAATAAAATACTTCAGTAATATTGCTGTTTATTGGAGAAGACCTCTTAAAGGGAATAAAGGGCCTACGCAATGTACGAAGTGCTCTATGTACGGACATGGAGCAAAAAACTGCAATAGAGTTAGCGTCTGCGCAGTCTGTGCGGGTAATCACGACCAGGCTGAGTGTGGGTTGGCCAAAAACACTCAAGCGAGTAATGTTGTTTATAAATGCAACAACTGTAGCAAAAAGAATCTTAGAAATGCGAATCATAGGTCCGACGATCCTAAATGCCCATGTCGTAAAGATTATCTAGAAATGCGCCTACGATTAACATCCAGGTCTAGACCCAGTATCAATACGTCGAGAAATAATCATGTGTTTGATCAGACTGAGTTCCCGCAGCTGCCAAGTCAGCAAAAACAAACTGATTCACGCCAGCCGATTTTCCAAAAGAAAAGTTTGTATTCCGAGGTTTCGCAGAACAGACCCCACATCAGCAACAATGATGACGAGTTATCTAACGAGAGATTGTTAGAGATTTTCTTTAGTGCTGTAGATGCACTAGAAAAATGTCGAAATAAATTTGACAAATTAAGAGTGCTTGGCATGATGCTCAAGCAAGCTATATAAAATCTTGGGCACTCAAAATGTACATGTTATGCACTGGAATGCTCAAGGCATAACAACTGAGTCAGCAGCTGCACAGCTCGAAAAAGTACTTCAAGAGAAAAACATTGATATACTATTTCTTAACGAAACGTTCCTGAAACCGTACCATAGATTAAAATTTGGAGGCTACAAAATATACAGAGAATACCGGCAAACTCATGGAGGCGGTGTGCTCATAGCGGTTAAAAATTGCATAGATCATAAGTTATTACCGAAGATTAAAACAATAACCATAGAAAATATCTCTGTGGAAGTTAAAATAAGTGGACGTCCCATAAGTTTTATCTCTGCTTATAATCCAGTTTACACTTCTAATTTCAAAACTGACTTAGAACTTCTTACCAATTCGTTTAGTGACTATTTTATTTTTGGTGATTTGAATGCACAACATGTGAGTTGGAACTGCACTTCAAACAATTCTGCTGGTAAAGAATTATACAGACACCACTTAAGTTCAAGCTATTATATATATCATCCGGATACACATACTAGATTCGGCCAAAATATAATTCCAGTCCAACCTTCCACGGTTGATATTTTACTTACTAACTCCAATATTTCATTTTCGCGGTTAGAGTCACACCCAAACATTTTACAGTCTGACCATGTTCCAATATCTTGTTACATTAATGGGTCTCCACAAAATCACTTTGTTTCAGTTCCTTTGTATGATCAGGCGTATTGGCCAACAATTAAAAATTGGGTCGAGAATGAAATTAAGGCTCATAACATTGGACAAATAGAACTTAACAATATGAACCTAGATGCTTCATTAAATAAATTAATTAGTATAGTTAAGGAAGCTTTTTCCAAGATTCCAGTTGGTCAGAAAAATCCGTGGCAGAGGGAAATTTCAAGTATATCTAAAATGTTAATTACTCAGAGGAACAAGTATAACCGTAAACTGCAAAGATGTAGGGATCCAAATTACCGAACCCAACTAATCAGCATTTTAAAACAATTAAATCACCTAATCGATTTTCATTTGAAAAGGGATAGAAATGAAGCATGGTCTAAATTCATTTCCAAACTGCCGTCCGGCTCCAAGAAGTTTTGGAAAATAGCCAAAGTTTTTAAAGGTAGAAATTCTGCAATCGCCGATCTAAATATAAATGGGGAAGTTTTAAGAACCGGTGAAGCTAAAGCAAATGCCATTGCGGAAGTTTTCAGAAGCAATAATAATATTACGAACAGCTATCCATCGCCTTTAGATAATGTAGTTCTAAATTATGTGCAGGAACTTAACGATGTAGATCTCGCTGACAGTGACAATTTTGAAATCACTGATTCAGCAGAGGTAAAATCATTTGTCTGTTCTTTAAAAAACAACAAAGCCCCAGGTTTAGATGGCATTAATAGCATTATTTTAAAAAATATGCCCGACTACTTTTTTGAAACTTTGAGCAAACTATTTAATTACTGCTTGAAAAATGGTCATTTCCCCAGGGTATTTAAAAAGGCCAAAGTTATACCTATTTTCAAAACTGGTAAAGATCCAAAATTGCCTTCCAGCTATAGGCCAATAAGCATTTTGAGCTTGTTGGATAAAGTGTTTGAGAAAATAATCCACAAAAGAATCTTGGAGTTCTCAGAACAGAATAACATTATGCATCAGCAACAGTTTGGATTCCGAAGAGAACACTCTACGGTACATCAAATAAAACGTGTGCTTAATATTATTGAAAATAATAAAAGAAATCGTAGAAGTACTGGTATTATATTTCTTGACATTGAAAAGGCTTTCGATACAGTATGGCATAATGGCCTATTGTATAAACTTAACTCCTTTAGTTTTCCTTTATATTTACAAAAAATTATTCAAAGCTTTTTGAACCAACGTTCTTTTGTAGTTTACGTGGATAGCATCTTATCAGATGAAAAATATTTACTCGCAGGTCTACCGCAAGGTTCGGTTTTGTCACCTACCCTTTATTCGTTATACACGTCAGATATAACTCTACGCCGGAATCAGGAAGCAGCATTTTATGCAGACGACAGTGCTTTCATTTGCAGCGGCAAGGTATCAAATTCATTAGTTAAGAAAATGCAGGAGAGCTTAAATTCAAGCCAAAAATATTTTAATAAATGGAAAATAAAAGTTAATGATGATAAAACTCAGGCCATTATTTTTCCATATAATAAGTCGCCTAAACGCATACCCTCTCAATCTATGTTCTGCCGTGGGAATGTTATACCTATAATGTCACAAATCAAGTATTTGGGCATTATAATGGATAAAAAACTAACATTTAAACAACATGTTAGCCAAATTTGTGAAAAAGCTATAAGGTGTGGGCGCGCGTTGTTTCCCATACTCAACAGAAGATCTAAACTGAATATGAAAAACAAAATATTGTTATATAAAATGTGTATTCGACCAATTATGACTTACGGCTGTCAAGTCTGGTTTCATAAAACTGCGAAAACTCACACCAAAAAGCTTCAGATTATTCAAAATAAGAATTTGAAAATAATTCATAATCTTCCTCGTAGGTACCCGACAAAGTTACTTCACAGCAACTTTGGACACAAGATGATAAACGAATTCACTAGGGAACTGACACTGACATATAACGAAAAATGCAGACTGTCTAACTATGAATCAATAAGAAATTTACAACGTAATCACTAAGATTCGTTCGTTAAGAATGATGTATTAGTGATTATATAAACAAATTTCTGTATAACTTCCATAGATCAAAAAAGGTTTTTGTGAACTATTTTCCTTAAGGCTGTATATTTATTTTTATTAGTTTTGTAAATTTAATTATAAGACTCTTATTGTTGTAGTACTTTTAGTAAAATCTCATACCTCTGTACCTGTTATATTTTTAAACTTGTAAATAAAGACTTTTTATTAAAAAAAAAAAAAAATTTCATTTATATATATATATATATATATATATATATATATATATATATATCATCTTTTAATAAAAATACTTAAAAAAATATATAAATAGACTACAAAAGTTTTAAATAAACCACAAGTATTATGTTAAAAGTATTAAATTTTTCTATATATATACAAAGATAAAAAAAACAATTCTTAAATGGTACAATAACAAAAAAAATAAATTACGCTGATAAACGACTATACTAAGCCTATGCCTCACAATATTATTTGTCCCTGAGCCAATTAAATAAGTATCACCCAAAACAATTTTTTTTCCAAACTATTACCCTTCACAAATTTATTAATTACACAACTAGCTATCCTGAAGGAGCTCCCTAAGGTTGGTATTATTTTTCCTGCACTGTCAGGTATTTCTTAAAGGACACTACCATTTGCCTTGGACCACTTAATTGTACTCTAATGAAAATTTTATACTTAATCTAATACTTAAACCTGACCAAATGAATTTTACACCACACTAAAACATATAGCTAAGACAATATCTATACTAAGAAATATTTCAATGTACCAAATTATAAGGTTACCATATATAAATACCACTATCCTATTTTCTTTCATGAGTTTTAATATTTTTCTTTTCTTCTAAATTCTTTTTTTTTAAATTTGAATTTTGTTAAATTTTTTTTGCTCCTTATTTTACAATTTGGATTTTGTTTAATCTTTTTCCTTTTCTCTTTTTTTATAGTTCTCTCATTTTCCGCACTAGATTCTTAATTTATATATTTAATAAAAACTTGTACCTGGCTGTGGTACTTTACCATTTATTTCGGCAAGCCTCGCCTGCATCAATTCTTTCTCTAGGTGTCTTGTTGCCGGAACTATAGCCACCGTCGATTTCCTTAGGTCTCCTCACAGCCAGCTATAATATAATATATATCTATATCATCACCCTCCATTTTTTTTAACATTATTCCTTACGTTATTCTTCCTTCAATCATAGATATAATCCTTTATTTCAGTTGGCACTCCCTCTCGATTGGTGCGGATGTCGCGGACACTCTTGGGATTTCCTTTCACTTAAATTCTTCTTTTTCCTCTTATTAAATTAAATTTTTTTTAATTTAAATTTATTTCTAAGATTTCACGTCTTTTTCTTTTCTTATATTTACGTTTTTTTCTTTGTTCTGACTATCTACTCAGACGACCAATTTCAAAGTAATTTTAAAAACTACATATCGGTGTCAGCAAACCATAAATGCGTTCCAAAAATAAACGTATTCCTTATTCCACTCCGCCATATCCTTCCAGTCCACATATCTGTATTTTCCCTCCAATTCTCCATCTTTTTTTCATTATTTTTGCCTGTAAATCGTTCATCCAAATGGTAAGTTATAATAAAAAAAAACGGTATCATTTCAACCTGGATAATCTGCGTCTTAATCATTCTCTTTTTGATCCCCTCCTGTCTCTCTCATTCGAATTATTGGGATCCTTTATCTTCTCTAACTCCGACCTCTAACATTACTAGGTAGACAGAATTAATAAAAGGTATCTCTCCATTCATAAACGGGATTCAAATTTTCGTAGTTAACTGGCCCTTCGCACATATATTAATACATTATCCACCACTATACTTGTACAGATGTTATTTCTAGCAACACTACAGTGCTAGCAACTGTATAGTGCGTACACAAAGGAATGTCATAAAAGAACAACAAAAACAAACATTTGCACATACGATTTAAGGTTAGCCCTCGCACAGGTATACTTTGATATCGAAAAATAACCTTTAACCATAATGATAAGAAACAAATCATAAATAAGGTATATCTATTATTGTAAACGAAAATACTGTAAACAAAAGAATACATTTTGGGACAGTCCCTTTTTTGGTCATAAACAACATATGTATATGTAAACACAAAAACCATAAGATAAGAAATAAAACATGTTCAATCTTGTTTAACTAACAAAGAACCCTACAAGAACTGGGTGACCGAAACTAATACACACATAAAATTTGTACTAATACATTTGCAACAATTTTTCGTATTACCGAACATATGACTGTCACTCTTGACGGAGACAAATATCATCAGTGACGAATGTCTATGTAGTAGTTTAATTTTTGGCATTTGTCATTCCAGTTTTCATTTTATATGTGTCAGCCAAAGTATAATACAAATTAAATAGTTTTTAAATTCAAATGTACATATACATATTTAATATTCAATTTAGGTAAATAATATATGTAAGTATACTGATCTATTCATTATTGTATTTGCTATAGATATTAAATTAAATTAACTCATAGGCTTATTGTTCATATATGTGATGAAACTTTTGAAATCACAAGGGAAAGTCAACACCAGCTATCAAAAAATCTGGTTGCAACAGGAAACGTTGGGTGAAGAGCATGAAATCTTTAATTCCAACAAGTTGGAAGCGATTGTAAGTATCTAAAAATCTTCCTTGTTTTCCATTTGTACTGAAATATTTGATATTTACTAGGTCGCATCAAAAACACGGATGATGGAACAGTACAACAAAACAGAGGATAGAAGCTTACATGATTTTTTTGGGTATGTAAATAAATAAATATGTATGTAACATTTTTCTTAAATATTTAATAAAAATAAAGTATTGAATTGGAATAAACGTGTTTTATTTCATAAATTTGAAAGGTATCAATTTCATTGGTGGCTATCACCAGTGCCACCATATTCTATCATGGGTGACTGTCACCAGTGCCACTATATTCTATCATGGGTGACTGTCACCAGTGCCAGCATATTCTATCATGGGTGATTGTCAGCAGTGCCAACATACCCTATCACCAGTGCCATACATTTATATATAGTAATAACATTAGAGTGAGTAGTTCGGATATATGTTTTGTGGTCGATAAAATTCAAAGGTTAGAGAGGAATGCAAAATCACACGTACACAAAGGTTTCTATCACTTTTCTCACATTGGCCTTAATAAAGTGATAGAAACTTTGTTCTACGTGCTGATAGAAACGTCTTCACTAGTGACAGGCATATTACCGGTAAAATGACCGACACTGTTCTTGTAGGGAAGTTGCCTAAAAAACAAAGATATGTTTTATTAACTAAAAAACAAAGATATGTTTAAATGTAAGAAACAAAGAAACAAAGACATTTATTTTAGTATATAAGAAACATATTTGAAAATTGTAAGTTAGTTAAGATTTAGCATGAGAATTAAAATTATCTCATGAGTTCGTAATAAACTCAGCAAAGTGCAGTGTATAATTAAAACCAATTGTTAGTTCATAAGAAAACTAAACTAAGAAGAGTTCATAAACAAACTCATAGAACATATATTAATAAAGAATATTTCAAGATACAGAAGTATCTTGAAAACAAATAAATTTTTTTATTAATAAAAGATCTAGTATCTTAACTGGCGATCCTGCCAGGAGGATAATATACGTTTATCCTACGAAGAGCGGACCATCGGATACCCTTGTCGCAGCAAGGATGCAACAAAAATTTGTTTCATAAGAAAAATTTTTTATTTAAATTAAAATATATAACAAACAATCTTACATAAGAATAGGATATTTGAAACCTAAAAAGAATTCCTCATAGAAAGGAAAGTGAAATATAAACTAAAATAAAACAATAGTTTTTAAATGAGAAAGTCGTCCAGGGAACATTCATACGACACAAACAGAAGCATGGAACAGGTAAAATTAAACCAATTGATGCAACAGATGGCAAATCTGCAAGTAGCATTAGAAGCCGTCCAACAGGAAAACGCTACGCTACGCAACAGACTGGAACAAATGCCAATAAACCTCATTGCAAATCAACCACAGACCGTAGCCTTAGAGCCAAGGGTAGCTACATATAATACCCCGAATGATATAAATCTGGAAATATTTAAATCATTATCCACATTTGATGGAATAAAAAGTAATTATCGACTATGGAGAGAGGATGCCACACGTTTAATGAAAAGCATTAGTAGACACACCAATTCTAACAAATATGTAGAAGCACTATTTATCGTCAAATCAAAGATAGTTGGACCCGCAGCAAATATCCTGTTGAACCACAACACGATTTTTAATTTTGAGGCTATCATAAATAGATTGGACTACACTTATTGTGACCAACGGCCACTGTATGTCCTTAAAGACGAACTAACCAAACTAACTCAAGCAAGTCATCACTGTCAGAATTTCATGATGAAGTCTGGAGATCCCCCAGAGTCAATTAAGTGTATGACGGCACATGCGATGGAAGATGCTGTCCGCACATTCAAGAACGGTATTAATAACAATTTTATACGATCAACCCTTTACGGAAACCCGATAAAGGATCTAGAACACACCTATGCCATCGCTCAAACTATAGAGCATGATAATAACCATAGGAGTTTCCAAAATAATATTCATCACGGCAATAACGGAGGCCATCATACAAAAGTTCAACAAAAAGAACAACCACGTCAACAATTCGAAAGTAATCAACACTTCAGAAGACCTTCCTATCATCAACAAAATCAACAAAGCCAACATTATCAACAAAATCAACAACAACGTCAACTATACCAAAATTTTCAGAAACCAGAGCCAATGGACTCTTCTGGTAACACCAGGCAAATCAAATACAACCCACATGGATTTCACAGCCAACCATGGAAAAGAATTAGAGAACAAAGCGGGAATTTCAACAACAAATTGCAGCGCAACAACAGAATAGAGACAGCCCAAAATAAAGATGAAAACGGCAGCACCACAACAGAAAAAAGTAGTAAGTCAAAATATAATAATAGTAGTATTTATAAGATTTTAAACTAATAGATGGGTTGCCCTATATATATATATATATATATATATATATATATATATATATATATATATATATGAAAGATGAGGACGAAAAAAATTATGAAATTTTTATAGATTGCGGTGCAACCCATAATTATATTAATACGAATTTAATTATTGGTCCCAGAACTAAAACAAGGCCATTTAGAATGATCACCATGCACGGTGAATCAATTTTAAATTATAAAAAAAAATAAAATTTTTTAAGCAAGAGTTAGAATTTTTCGAAATCAAAGGTAATAATGACTATGATTTAATGCTAGGAGTTGAAGGGCTAAAACAATTAAATGCAGTCATAGACATGGGAAGAAAATTATTCACTGTCCCAGAATTATCACAGAAAATAAATTACTCTATAGGAGATAGACAATATGAATTAGAAATAAATAATTTAATGCAGGAAAATAATAGAATAGGTCCTTTGCCTTTCACTACAACAATAGAAGCAACCATTAGAACAAATTGCAAGGACCCAATTTGGACGAAACAATATCCTGGAAATATGAACGACGTTGAATTCGTTAATAATGAAATTGAAAAATTATTAAAAGATGGGATAATCCAAAGAAGCTTTAGTCCCTACAATTCCCCAATGTTAACAGTACATAAAAAAGGAGTCGACAAAAGCGGAAAACCTAAAAGAAGAATGGTGATAGATTTCCGTAAACTAAATGAACAAACAGTTACAGACAGGTATATCATCCCTGATGTAAATACAACGTTACAAAACCTAGAAAAAGCTAAATTCTTTACAACATTAGATTTAGAATCTGGCTTCTACCAAATTAGAATTAAAGAAAGTGACAGGGAAAAAACGGCTTTTTGTGTAAATGGAGGCAAGTATGAATTCATACGTATGCCTTTCGGCTTGAAGAATGCACCTTCAATTTTTCAACGTTGTGTAGACGACATATTAAGGGAATTCATAGGTAAATTCTTATATGTCTATATAGATGATGTTTTAATCTATTCATCTACAGCAGAAGAGCACATGAAACATATAAACATTGTCTTTAATGCATTAAAAAAGGCTACTCTAAAAGTCTCGGATGAAAAATCAAAATTCTTTATGTCCGAAGTTGAGTATTTAGGACACATCATCAAACACAATAAAATAACAACAGACCCAGAGAAAATAAGGGCAATTGAAAATATTCCCATTCCATTCCATTGAAAATATTCCCATTCTAAATTCATTTCCAAACTGCCGTCCGGCTCCAAGAAGTTTTGGAAAATAGCCAAAGTTTTTAAAGGTAGAAATTCTGCAATCGCCGATCTAAATATAAATGGGGAAGTTTTAAGAACCGGTGAAGCTAAAGCAAATGCCATTGCGGAAGTTTTCAGAAGCAATAATAATATTACGAACAGCTATCCATCGCCTTTAGATAATGTAGTTCTAAATTATGTGCACGATGTAGATCTCGCTGACTGACAATTTTGAAATCACTGATTCAGCAGAGGTAAAATCATTTGTCTGTTCTTTAAAAAACAACAAAGCCCCAGGTTTAGATGGCATTAATAGCATTATTTTAAAAAATATGCCCGATTACTTTTTTGAAACTTTGAGCAAACTATTTAATTACTGCTTGAAAAATGGTCATTTCCCCAGGGTATTTAAAAAGGCCAAAGTTATACCTATTTTCAAAACTGGTAAAGATCCAAAATTGCCTTCCAGCTATAGGCCAATAAGCATTTTGAGCTTGTTGGATAAAGTGTTTGAGAAAATAATCCACAAAAGAATCTTGGAGTTCTCAGAACAGAATAACATTATGCATCAGCAACAGTTTGGATTCCGAAGAGAACACTCTACGGTACATCAAATAAAACGTGTGGTTAATATTATTGAAAATAATAAAAGAAATCGTAGAAGTACTGGTATTATATTTCTTGACATTGAAAAGGCTTTCGATACAGTATGGCATAATGGCCTATTGTATAAACTTAACTCCTTTAGTTTTCCTTTATATTTACAAAAAATTATTCAAAGCTTTTTGAACCAACGTTCTTTTGTAGTTTACGTGGATAGCATCTTATCAGATGAAAAATATTTACTCGCAGGTCTACCGCAAGGTTCGGTTTTGTCACCTACCCTTTATTCGTTATACACGTCAGATATAACTCTACGCCGGAATCAGGAAGCAGCATTTTATGCAGACGACAGTGCTTTCATTTGCAGCGGCAAGGTATCAAATTCATTAGTTAAGAAAATGCAGGAGAGCTTAAATTCAAGCCAAAAATATTTTAATAAATGGAAAATAAAAGTTAATGATGATAAAACTCAGGCCATTATTTTTCCATATAATAAGTCGCCTAAACGCATACCCTCTCAATCTATGTTCTGCCGTGGGAATGTTATACCTATAATGTCACAAATCAAGTATTTGGGCATTATAATGGATAAAAAACTAACATTTAAACAACATGTTAGCCAAATTTGTGAAAAAGCTATAAGGTGTGGGCGCGCGTTGTTTCCCATACTCAACAGAAGATCTAAACTGAATATGAAAAACAAAATATTGTTATATAAAATGTGTATTCGACCAATTATGACTTACGGCTGTCAAGTCTGGTTTCATAAAACTGCGAAAACTCACACCAAAAAGCTTCAGATTATTCAAAATAAGAATTTGAAAATAATTCATAATCTTCCTCGTAGGTACCCGACAAAGTTACTTCACAGCAACTTTGGACACAAGATGATAAACGAATTCACTAGGGAACTGACACTGACATTTAACGAAAAATGCAGACTGTCTAACTATGAATCAATAAGAAATTTACAACGTAATCACTAAGATTCGTTCGTTAAGAATGATGTATTAGTGATTATATAAACAAATTTCTGTATAACTTCCATAGATCAAAAAAGGTTTTTGTGAACTATTTTCCTTAAGGCTGTATATTTATTTTTATTAGTTTTGTAAATTTAATTATAAGACTCTTATTGTTGTAGTACTTTTAGTAAAATCTCATACCTCTGTACCTGTTATATTTTTAAACTTGTAAATAAAGACTTTTTATTAAAAAAAAAAAAAAAAAAAAAAATTTCATTTATATATATATATATATATATCATCTTTTAATAAAAATACTTAAAAAAATATATAAATAGACTACAAAAGTTTTAAATAAACCACAAGTATTATGTTAAAAGTATTAAATTTTTCTATATACATATATACAAAGATAAAAAAAACAATTCTTAAATGGTACAATAACAAAAAAAATAAATTACGCTGATAAACGACTATACTAAGCCTATGCCTCACAATATTATTTGTCCCTGAGCCAATTAAATAAGTATCACCCAAAACAATTTTTTTTTCAAACTATTACCCTTCACAAATTTATTAATTACACAACTAGCTATCCTGAAGGAGCTCCCTAAGGTTGGTATTATTTTTCCTGCACTGTCAGGTATTTCTTAAAGGACACTACCATTTGCCTTGGACCACTTAATTGTACTCTAATGAAAATTTTATACTTAATCTAATACTTAAACCTGACCAAATGAATTTTACACCACACTAAAACATATAGCTAAGACAATATCTATACTAAGAAATATTTCAATGTACCAAATTATAAGGTTACCATATATAAATACCACTATCCTATTTTCTTTCATGAGTTTTAATATTTTTCTTTTCTTCTAAATTCTTTTTTTTTAAATTTGAATTTTGTTAAATTTTTTTTGCTCCTTATTTTACAATTTGGATTTTGTTTAATCTTTTTCCTTTTCTCTTTTTTTATAGTTCTCTCATTTTCCGCACTAGATTCTTAATTTATATATTTAATAAAAACTTGTACCTGGCTGTGGTACTTTACCATTTATTTCGGCAAGCCTCGCCTGCATCAATTCTTTCTCTAGGTGTCTTGTTGCCGGAACTATAGCCACCGTCGATTTCCTTAGGTCTCCTCACAGCCAGCTATAATATAATATATATCTATATCATCACCCTCCATTTTTTTTAACATTATTCCTTACGTTATTCTTCCTTCAATCATAGATATAATCCTTTATTTCAGTTGGCACTCCCTCTCGATTGGTGCGGATGTCGCGGACACTCTTGGGATTTCCTTTCACTTAAATTCTTCTTTTTCCTCTTATTAAATTAAATTTTTTTTAATTTAAATTTATTTCTAAGATTTCACGTCTTTTTCTTTTCTTATATTTACGTTTTTTTCTTTGTTCTGACTATCTAGTCAGACGACCAATTTCAAAGTAATTTTAAAAACTACATATCGGTGTCAGCAAACCATAAATGCGTTCCAAAAATAAACGTATTCCTTATTCCACTCCGCCATATCCTTCCAGTCCACATATCTGTATTTTCCCTCCAATTCTCCATCTTTTTTTCATTATTTTTGCCTGTAAATCGTTCATCCAAATGGTAAGTTATAATAAAAAAAAACGGTATCATTTCAACCTGGATAATCTGCGTCTTAATCATTCTCTTTTTGATCCCCTCCTGTCTCTCTCATTCGAATTATTGGGATCCTTTATCTTCTCTAACTCCGACCTCTAACATTACTAGGTAGACAGAATTAATAAAAGGTATCTCTCCATTCATAAACGGGATTCAAATTTTCGTAGTTAACTGGCCCTTCGCACATATATTAATACATTATCCACCACTATACTTGTACAGATGTTATTTCTAGCAACACTACAGTGCTAGCAACTGTATAGTGCGTACACAAAGGAATGTCATAAAAGAACAACAAAAACAAACATTTGCACATACGATTTAAGGTTAGCCCTCGCACAGGTATACTTTGATATCGAAAAATAACCTTTAACCATAATGATAAGAAACAAATCATAAATAAGGTATATCTATTATTGTAAACGAAAATACTGTAAACAAAAGAATACATTTTGGGACAGTCCCTTTTTTGGTCATAAACAACATATGTATATGTAAACACAAAAACCATAAGATAAGAAATAAAACATGTTCAATCTTGTTTAACTAACAAAGAACCCTACAAGAACTGGGTGACCGAAACTAATACACACATAAAATTTGTACTAATACATTTGCAACAATTTTTCGTATTACCGAACATATGACTGTCACTCTTGACGGAGACAAATATCATCAGTGACGAATGTCTATGTAGTAGTTTAATTTTTGGCATTTGTCATTCCAGTTTTCATTTTATATGTGTCAGCCAAAGTATAATACAAATTAAATAGTTTTTAAATTCAAATGTACATATACATATTTAATATTCAATTTAGGTAAATAATATATGTAAGTATACTGATCTATTCATTATTGTATTTGCTATAGATATTAAATTAAATTAACTCATAGGCTTATTGTTCATATATGTGATGAAACTTTTGAAATCACAAGGGAAAGTCAACACCAGCTATCAAAAAATCTGGTTGCAACAGGAAACGTTGGGTGAAGAGCATGAAATCTTTAATTCCAACAAGTTGGAAGCGATTGTAAGTATCTAAAAATCTTCCTTGTTTTCCATTTGTACTGAAATATTTGATATTTACTAGGTCGCATCAAAAACACGGATGATGGAACAGTACAACAAAACAGAGGATAGAAGCTTACATGATTTTTTTGGGTATGTAAATAAATAAATATGTATGTAACATTTTTCTTAAATATTTAATAAAAATAAAGTATTGAATTGGAATAAACGTGTTTTATTTCATAAATTTGAAAGGTATCAATTTCATTGGTGGCTATCACCAGTGCCACCATATTCTATCATGGGTGACTGTCACCAGTGCCACTATATTCTATCATGGGTGACTGTCACCAGTGCCAGCATATTCTATCATGGGTGATTGTCAGCAGTGCCAACATACCCTATCACCAGTGCCATACATTTATATATAGTAATAACATTAGAGTGAGTAGTTCGGATATATGTTTTGTGGTCGATAAAATTCAAAGGTTAGAGAGGAATGCAAAATCACACGTACACAAAGGTTTCTATCACTTTTCTCACATTGGCCTTAATAAAGTGATAGAAACTTTGTTCTACGTGCTGATAGAAACGTCTTCACTAGTGACAGGCATATTACCGGTAAAATGACCGACACTGTTCTTGTAGGGAAGTTGCCTAAAAAACAAAGATATGTTTTATTAACTAAAAAACAAAGATATGTTTAAATGTAAGAAACAAAGAAACAAAGACATTTATTTTAGTATATAAGAAACATATTTGAAAATTGTAAGTTAGTTAAGATTTAGCATGAGAATTAAAATTATCTCATGAGTTCGTAATAAACTCAGCAAAGTGCAGTGTATAATTAAAACCAATTGTTAGTTCATAAGAAAACTAAACTAAGAAGAGTTCATAAACAAACTCATAGAACATATATTAATAAAGAATATTTCAAGATACAGAAGTATCTTGAAAACAAATAAATTTTTTTATTAATAAAAGATCTAGTATCTTAACTGGCGATCCTGCCAGGAGGATAATATACGTTTATCCTACGAAGAGCGGACCATCGGATACCCTTGTCGCAGCAAGGATGCAACAAAAATTTGTTTCATAAGAAAAATTTTTTATTTAAATTAAAATATATAACAAACAATCTTACATAAGAATAGGATATTTGAAACCTAAAAAGAATTCCTCATAGAAAGGAAAGTGAAATATAAACTAAAATAAAACAATAGTTTTTAAATGAGAAAGTCGTCCAGGGAACATTCATACGACACAAACAGAAGCATGGAACAGGTAAAATTAAACCAATTGATGCAACAGATGGCAAATCTGCAAGTAGCATTAGAAGCCGTCCAACAGGAAAACGCTACGCTACGCAACAGACTGGAACAAATGCCAATAAACCTCATTGCAAATCAACCACAGACCGTAGCCTTAGAGCCAAGGGTAGCTACATATAATACCCCGAATGATATAAATCTGGAAATATTTAAATCATTATCCACATTTGATGGAATAAAAAGTAATTATCGACTATGGAGAGAGGATGCCACACGTTTAATGAAAAGCATTAGTAGACACACCAATTCTAACAAATATGTAGAAGCACTATTTATCGTCAAATCAAAGATAGTTGGACCCGCAGCAAATATCCTGTTGAACCACAACACGATTTTTAATTTTGAGGCTATCATAAATAGATTGGACTACACTTATTGTGACCAACGGCCACTGTATGTCCTTAAAGACGAACTAACCAAACTAACTCAAGCAAGTCATCACTGTCAGAATTTCATGATGAAGTCTGGAGATCCCCCAGAGTCAATTAAGTGTATGACGGCACATGCGATGGAAGATGCTGTCCGCACATTCAAGAACGGTATTAATAACAATTTTATACGATCAACCCTTTACGGAAACCCGATAAAGGATCTAGAACACACCTATGCCATCGCTCAAACTATAGAGCATGATAATAACCATAGGAGTTTCCAAAATAATATTCATCACGGCAATAACGGAGGCCATCATACAAAAGTTCAACAAAAAGAACAACCACGTCAACAATTCGAAAGTAATCAACACTTCAGAAGACCTTCCTATCATCAACAAAATCAACAAAACCAACATTATCAACAAAATCAACAACAACGTCAACTATACCAAAATTTTCAGAAACCAGAGCCAATGGACTCTTCTGGTAACACCAGGCAAATCAAATACAACCCACATGGATTTCACAGCCAACCATGGAAAAGAATTAGAGAACAAAGCGGGAATTTCAACAACAAATTGCAGCGCAACAACAGAATAGAGACAGCCCAAAATAAAGATGAAAACGGCAGCACCACAACAGAAAAAAGTAGTAAGTCAAAATATAATAATAGTAGTATTTATAAGACTTTAAACTAATAGATGGGTTGCCCTATATATATATATATATATATATATATATATATATATATATATATATATATATATATATATATATATGAAAGATGAGGACGAAAAAAATTATGAAATTTTTATAGATTGCGGTGCAACCCATAATTATATTAATACGAATTTAATTATTGGTCCCAGAACTAAAACAAGGCCATTTAGAATGATCACCATGCACGGTGAATCAATTTTAAATTATAAACAAAAAATAAAATTTTTTAAGCAAGAGTTAGAATTTTTCGAAATCAAAGGTAATAATGACTATGATTTAATGCTAGGAGTTGAAGGGCTAAAACAATTGAATGCAGTCATAGACAGGGAAGAAAATTATTCACTGTCCCAGAATTATCGCAGAAAATAAATTACTCTATAGGAGATAGACAATATGAATTAGAAATAAATAATTTAATGCAGGAAAATAATAGAATAGGTCCTTTGCCTTTCACTACAACAATAGAAGCAACCATTAGAACAAATTGCAAGGACCCAATTTGGACGAAACAATATCCTGGAAATATGAACGACGTTGAATTCGTTAATAATGAAATTGAAAAATTATTAAAAGATGGGATAATCCAAAGAAGCTTTAGTCCCTACAATTCCCCAATGTTAACAGTACATAAAAAAGGAGTCGACAAAAGCGGAAAACCTAAAAGAAGAATGGTGATAGATTTCCGTAAACTAAATGAACAAACAGTTACAGACAGGTATATCATCCCTGATGTAAATACAACGTTACAAAACCTAGAAAAAGCTAAATTCTTTACAACATTAGATTTAGAATCTGGCTTCTACCAAATTAGAATTAAAGAAAGTGACAGGGAAAAAACGGCTTTTTGTGTAAATGGAGGCAAGTATGAATTCATACGTATGCCTTTCGGCTTGAAGAATGCACCTTCAATTTTTCAACGTTGTGTAGACGACATATTAAGGGAATTCATAGGTAAATTCTTATATGTCTATATAGATGATGTTTTAATCTATTCATCTACAGCAGAAGAGCACATGAAACATATAAACATTGTCTTTAATGCATTAAAAAAGGCTACTCTAAAAGTCTCGGATGAAAAATCAAAATTCTTTATGTCCGAAGTTGAGTATTTAGGACACATCATCAAACACAATAAAATAACAACAGACCCAGAGAAAATAAGGGCAATTGAAAATATTCCCATTCCTAAAACCCTGAAAGACTTGAGAGGATTTTTAGGATTAACAGGTTATTATCGTAGATTTGTAAAAGACTACGCCCAGATTACAAAACCTCGAACTATACATTTAAAAGGAGAAAATGCACACATGTAGGAAAGAATAAAAGTGCAAATAAGGAAGTTAAATTAGACCAGGCAGGTGGAGTTATTCCAACCAGATTTAAAAAAAAACCTTTTGAATTAACAACGGACGCATCCAACATAGCTATTGGAGCCGTGTTAAGCCAAAATAAAAACCCCATTTATTTCTTATCAAGAACTTTGAGTGAAACAGAACAGAGATACAGCACAAACGAAAAAGAATTATTGGCCATAATATGGGCCCTACAAAAACTGAGGAATTATATATACGGCATAGCCGACCTCACTATTTTCACATACCATCAATCTTTAACCTACGCCATTTCGGAAAAGAATCCTAACCCTAAATTAAAACGCTGGAAAACCATAATAGAAGATTACGGTGCTAAAATGAAATACAAACCAGGCACAGAGAATGTAGTATCTGATGCATTGTCTCGACAGATTATAAACACATCTTCAATTGACACCATGCATTCAGCCGAAAGCTCACATAGTGAAGCATTCAAATCAGTCTCACAACCATTTAATTCCTACGGTATACAAATAGAATTAGTACCAACAGAAAGTTTAGTAGAAACACGAGTACGAACTATTTTCTCCGGAAAAATACAATACACCATTAATTTTTTTAACAATGATAATCTAATAACTGAATTAAAAAAAATCATACAACCTAAGAAAATTAATTATATCTCTACATACAAATACTGAAAACATATATAGATATGGGAAAATAATCAAAGACACATTTATTGAATCAACATTTGTTTACGCGCCTATAAAACTAAAAGACGTATTGGATAAAAATGAACAAATACGCATTGTCAAAGAAACACATGATATAGCTCATAGAAGCTGCAAAAATACTATAAAGGAAATACTTGAAAAACACTATTGGCCGGAAATAAAACGAGATGTAAAGAAATATGTATAATAACAAATGTTCAGCATGCCTATATGGTAGGTATGAAAGAAACCCTATCAAAGAACCTTTACGTGATTCAACTATACCCACACAACCCAGAGAATTTATACACGCCGATATTTATTACAATGATAAAACGATGTATCTCGTAACCATAGATAAATTCTCTAAATACATAGTAGCCCGACAAATTGAAACTAAAGCAGCAATTTAAAATGTATTGGAGGAAATAATCAACACCAGTTTCCCTGAGTGTAAACGATTAATAACTGATAATGAAGCATCTTTTGTCACTCCAGCCATTAAACAATTATGTCATAAATACGACATTCAAAAAAGAGAAACTCCAGTACACAGGTCAGCAGCAAACGGACAAGTGGAAAGAGCACATAACTCAATTAGTGAATTAACGCGGATATTTAAATTTAGTAATAATTCTACAAGTAGAGAAAAAGTATTCAGAGCTATTAAAGAACTTAATAATACAGTTCACACCGTAACAAATCATCGACCAATTAATATAAATAAAAAAGAAATAATAAAAAACCTAAAAAACGCATCTGAAAAAGTGCTTAACCGTCTAAACAAAAACGCCAAACATAGAACTTTCACAAAAGGAACACAAATATTAGTGAAAATAGTTGGCATTAGAAATAAAAACTTACCGCGTTATAAAAAAGAAATTGTTGAAGAAGACTTAGGAGACATTATCCTAACAAAGAAAGGAAAAACAGTGCACAAAAACAATATAAAGAACATCACATTTTCAAGCAATGAAGAAAGTATTCCAGATTATAGCCGTACTGGCAATATTATTCCAGAAGTTAGAAGCAACAATTGAGATAGAACATGTGGAAAATAAAAAATATATATTAACCCGAACGGATGACACATATTTATTTGATGAATCTACATTTTTACTTCATATGACTAATTTAACGAAAATCCTAAAGGCGTACGAACAAATATTTGATAAAAATTCTTACCCCACTATGGAGGAACAAATTTCAACGAAGAAAATAGAAACACTAATCGAGCAACTAAACGAGCATAGAATTGAAAAACGAGGATTAAATTTTTTGGGATCAACTTTGAAGTTCATTACTGGCATACCAGATCATGATGACGTAATTGAGATAGAAACTAAAATTAACACCCTAATTGAAAATAACGAAAAACAAAGAATAATTAACTCCAGATTCGAAAAAATTTTAGATTCCATACAAGGAGAACCAACCGAAACTTATATCGCAATCAAACTAATTCACGAACAATTATTAACACAGGTTAGAACGATAAACGCTGCCAAAAACAACGAGTACCTAACTGAATCACTAAATCTAAATGATGTACGAGAATCTAAATGATGTAACGGAACATAAATTAAAATCCGTACCAATCATTAACATATTAGAATATTCCGATATTTACATCACAACAACTAATGACTCCATCATTATTATATACAAGTACCCCATCATAAACAATTATTGCAAGTTATTTAAATTTACATCACTAAGCGTCAAACATGGCAAAGTGTCCACCGACAAGGAAATCGCTTCCTGTAATAATGTTTATACTAGAGTACATAAGTGTAAAAATATTTTAGGCAAAAACATTTGTAAAACCAACAGCACAAATGATGACTGCATCATACCCTTATTAGAAAACAGAAAAGCAAAATGTGTAGTATTACAAGAATATAATTTCCCATTATTAAAAATAGATGAAGGATTCATCCTTTTAGACGGTGTAAACACTGTCAATGATAAAAATATTACTGAAACCATATTAGTGAAATACACAGACAAAGTAGTGATTAATAATATTACCTTTATAAATATTCACGATAAATTAATAGAAACCATAATTAATAAACATGACGAGGATCTAGAAAGAACAAAAATACTGACATCCTCTTTAGAACTGGCATTCACCAATATAGATTCTCTAAAGAAATTTATAATACCAATAGAAACGCATCCTATTAGATACTCTTTATATATAATTTTAGCAATTATAACAACAACGGCACTTGCATATATTATTTTAAAGGCAACAAAATACTATTTAACTTTAAGAGCAATAAGGACTAGAGAAAATTTCCAAGTTTTACATAATACAGAATTAGAAAGAATCAGACATGAAATAAGCATAAATCAGGCATGAATCGAGACGATTCATTTAAAGTGAGGGGAGAATTACGAATCGGGACGATTCATTTTAAGCAGGGGGAGAGTTAAGGTTAGCCCTAGAACAGGTATACTTTGATATCGAAAAATAACCTTTAACCATAAAGATAAGAAACAAATCATATATAAGATATATCTATTATTGTAAACGAAAATACTGTAAACAAAAGAATACATTTTGGGACAGTCCCTTTTTTGGTCATAAACAACATATGTATATGTAAACACAACAACCATAAGATAAGAAATAAAACATGTTCAATCTTGTTTAACTAACAAAGAAGTTGCCTAAAAAACAAAGATATGTTTTGTTAACTAAAAAAACAAAGATATGCGTAAATGTAAGAAACAAAGAAACAAAGACATTTATTTTAGTATATAAGAAACATATTTGAAAATTGTAAGTTAGTTAAGATTTAGCATGAGAACTAAAATTAGCTCACGAGTTCGTAATAAACTCAGCAAAGTGCAGTGTATAAGTAAAACCAATTGTTAGTTCATAAGAAAACTAAACTAAGAAGAGTTCATAAGCAAACTCATAGAACATATATTAATAAAGAATATTTCAAGATACAGAAGTATCATGAAAACAAATAATTTTTTTTTATTAATAAAAGATCTAGTATCTTAACTTACGCGCATACTGGAGCAGACATATTTTAGAAAAAAAAAATCAAAAAATAAAATTAACCAACAGACTATTGCGAAAAATAAGCAGAATCATTTGAACACCAAATATATATATATATATATATATATATATATATATATACAGGCAAAGCTCGGAATAACGAATCGCGATTTAACGAAAATTCGATATAACGAACGTTGTAATTTTTTACATTGACTAGTTTATATAGCGAACGTCCAACATATTCTGTACTCGATATAACGAATGGTAAGCAAAATCAGTAATAAAAATAAATGACAAACTACATACATATAAACAAAAATTTATCACTAGCTACCTTATATAGCGAATGTCATAGAACATTTTTGCTCTAAATAACGAACGCCAAAAAATAAACAAAGCCTTAACAGCAAAGCATGTACATAAAAGCAAAAGTAAAAGCAAAAAGACGTTAAGGTACCGTTTGTTTTTTTTTCACAACTTGTTTGAAAACAAATTTCTGTGAGACTTTTTATTACATTTTGAGCTGCGCACGCGTGTAAGTTAAATTAAAATGGGAAAGAGAAAAAGAATTTCTTTGAAAGAAAAAGTAAAAATTTTAGATGATTGTAGAAAAGGTATGAACCTTCGTGAAATTTCAGCTAAGTATGGAATTCCAAAATCATCAATATGTACACTAAAGAAAATGCAAGCAAAAATTTTATCTAATCTGGAAACAACCAACAATGGATCAAAAGATCGTCGTTCTTTAAGAAATGGTGAATATCCCAGTATGGAAAAAGAGCTCTATAGATGGTTTCTCAATCAAAGGAAAAAACATTTGCCTATAAACGGAATTGCATTAAAAACGAAAGCTATAGAAATACAGAAAAGGACTTCCAGTGGTGGTTTCCATGCAAGTGATGGCTGGTTGTCCAGATTTAAAAAACGATACGGAATTAGACTTCTTAAGGAATCAGGAGAAAAATTGTCATCAAGAACTGATTTAGTAAACCCGTTTAAAAAAGAATTAGAAAAGATTGTAGAGGAACATAATTTAACAAAGGATGCGCTTTTTAATGCAGATGAAACTGGTCTGTATTGGAAGATGTTACCAGATAAAACATTTGTACATGCTGGGGAATCTACTGCACCCGGAAGAAAAATATCAAAGGAAAGAGTTACCATTTTACTTTGCGCTAATGCATCTGGTACTAAAAAAATTAAGCCCCTTCTTCTTGGAAAAGCAAAAAAACCACGATCGTTTCGCAATAAAGTCCTTCCCTTAAATTATACCCATTCAAATAAGGCTTGGATGAATTCTGAAATTTTTAAGTTATGGTTTTTTGAAATGTTTATGCCTGAGGTAAGTTTTAATGGCAGTATGGTTTCATTTATTGTTTTCACTACAAATGTGTACATAATTTCAATAGGTGGAACGATTTTTAGAAGCAAATAGCCTTCCAATAAAGGCCCTATTAATCCTCGACAATGCTCCTAGTCATCCTCCTGAGGAACAATTAGTAAAAACCACAAAAGATGGTAAAATCTGGACGATATTCATGCCTCCAAATGTTACACCACTTATCCAACCTATGGATCAAAACTTGATTCATCTGGTTAAGTTACACTACAGAAACAGTCTTCTGTCAAAAATTGTTTCATCAGGAACAGATGACATTGTCTCGTTTTTAAAAAATTTTAATCTCTTTGATGCAACCTTAATGATTAGTCTTGGCTGGGAAAATTTAAAACAGGATACCTTAGTCAAATGTTGGAATAAAATTTTGCAACCAAACAACGATTTCGATGAAGAAGATGATATTCCCTTAGCAGAGTTATTGCAGAGGGATGAAGTTGTCTGCATGCGACGCAGCTATCGACTTTTAAGTTCAGTCTTTCCGGACGTAAGAACAGTTCATGCTCTCTCAAATTTAATTTTTTAATTAGTCAAATTTCTCCAAGTAAATTTTAGCATAAATGATGTACATGAGTGGAATAGAGATGACAGGTATGAATGTGAAATCGAAGAAGAAGAAGAGAATGTTGAGCCTGTAGAACCTATAGATATAACTGAAACAAAAATAAGACACATTGATGCAATCAAGAGCTTTGACATTTGTATTAAATGGTGTCAAGAAAATAACATTGATTATTCAAAATCGATGGTAATTAGAGAAATCCACGAAGAAGCAGTCCAAAGAAGTCTACAAATTAATCGAAAACAAACATCAATTAACGATTTTTTCCAATTGCGGTAGCTCTACAAAACTTATTATACAACATAATTATAACTCTTACTGTTTTTCGCCTTTTTTGGGATTTTTATATTATTATCTTTTTTTTGGTTTTTTCTAATTTTGTATGAAATTAATGATTTTTTGTTAATCCAATAAAAAGAGAAAGTTAAAAAAAACTTCGCGATATAACGAATTTTTCAGTATAACGAATGGGCCTGACATTATATCGTTCGTTATACCGGGATTTGCCTGTATATATATTATATATATATATATATATATATATATATATATATGTATATATATATATATATATGTATATTTATATATATATATATATATATATATATATATATATATATATATATATAATATATATAAATGAAATTTATTTGTTGGTGGTTAAGCAATGTCTATATGCATTTCATTGGTGCTTTACCAAATCGTCAGTAGACTTTAACCACAGCTTTGAAAAGTTAAAAACCTCTTATCTTATGCATATACTTCCGAAAACCATCTTTATTTGTTGGTTTTGTTTTGTATGAGTTGCAAGCCTATGTTCTTGTTCTGTTGTTATTTTTGAAAATAGTTTGTTATTTACAAGTTGTGAATTCTCAGATGGTTTTCGGAAGTATATGCATAAGATAAGAGGTTTTTAACTTTTCAAAACTGTGGTTAAAGTCTACTGACGATTTGGTAAAGCACCAATGAAATGCATATAGACATTGCTTAACCACCAACAAATAAATTTCATTTATATATTAGTATTGTGACAACAATGTGTTAAATAGAAAAACTTCATAACGGTATATATATATATATATATATATATATATATATATATATATATATATATATATATATATATATGTATTTTAGAATGATTGAGCTCGAGGTCGTTTTTGTAAAAATCGTTATAATTTTTCTATTTTATTCGATATTTCGTCAACAATTTGTTGACATCATCAGGAATAACAATCGAAAATTAAAATTTTCTGTATAAATTTATACAGAAAATTTTAATTTTCGATTGTTATTCCTGATGATGTCAACAAATTGTTGACGAAATATCGAATAAAATAGAAAAATTATAACGATTTTTACAAAAACGACCTCGAGCTCAATCATTCTAAAATACATATATAAGAAAAGGTCAATAAAAGCAAACAACAACTATATATATATATATAGATATGTATATATATATATATATATATATATATATATATATATATATATATATATATATATATATATATATGTATATATATATGTATATATATATATATATATATATATATATATATATATGTATATATATATATATATATATATATATATATATATGTATATGTATATATATATATATATATATATACATATATATACTCACCGCTTTGCCGCTCATTGCGTGGCCTCGGCCTAAGAATGTATTGGTAGAACATTTATTATATGTATGTACATATATCATAACAAATCAAAAAATTTAACTAAATAGAAAAAATGTTTGTGTGTGCACAAATAATACATTCTACCGGATTTTAAAGTGCAAACATTACGCTAGCTGATGTGTGTTGAGTTGTCTCTATCAAGTTTATTAAATATACAAGACGTATACTTGAAGAGAGTTGTAATTTTTTGATTGACAGGCCGAGAGTTGGAAATCTACGTACATATTTATTTATGGCGTATGTCTCCTTCTAAACGATGGGGTATCTATATTTTAAATTTCACCAAAATCAAGCTGAGACTCAGAAATTGTTCCCATTACTTCCTCCTGGTCCTAGTTTTCAAAATGGCCATGACCTATGTGACTTTGTAACGTAGTTTATTTTTCCAGCTGAGATATGACTCAGTCGCTCCAGGTTCGTATCAAAGGTCTACTTCCTTTGAAAATAAAAACACGAATATTTTAGGTGATGTATATATTCGGGAACAAAATGTTTATTGTAACGAAACTTAACTACTTAGATTATCTTAAAGCTATTGGGTTAGATTGAAATTATCGGCGCTGTGGTGGTGTCTTCGCGACACTGCTCTTGTTTAAGTACGTATTCATTAAACCCTCGTTCTACTGTTTTTAAATATTTGCTAATTTTTAATGCATCTTTGTTGGAAGCCTTTGGGGCTTTCAGCAAGTGAACCGGTAACCGTACTTAAGTGTTGTTGTGCTAATTTTTAACAAAAGTATACATAATTACTTACTTACTTTTGGAATACCAACGAAACCACATCGTACTTTATAAAATATTTATATATTTATACAACCTATACAAGGTAAATATACCAAAAATAATTTAAATAAAGCTGGAGAATTCGTTCTCCATTTGATGTTGAAAACATACGTTAAAATCCTTGTGTTCTTTTATTTCTACGAAATTTATACTCCATCGGATATACGCCGAAACATTGGTCCTTCGAGCCGGATTACAAGGAATACGTTTGAACATCAGATCCTTTACGAGGAGGCTTCATTAAAAATTTGGTAATATTAAACTAAAGGAAAACAGGTTAGTAAATTGTATTGGGGAGGTGGTTGATTTGTAAAGGTACACTTTCGTATATATGCGGATGCAAATACACACACACACTTGAAAAAAAGGTACTTGTGTTTCTTTGCATATGATACAAGACTTTGGTATTTGCAAAAAAAAAAAAATAAAACAGTGCCGGTTAATTGTGAATTTTTAAGTCGGAGATTACTACTTTTGTTACATCAGTGCTTATTGTACAATAAAAAAAAGTACTAAACCAAAATTTGCAAGAGTGAGTTTTGTTTATGCAAACGGACATCTTAGTGAAGTTAAATAAAAATTAATTTAATATTTTTACAAAATTATTTAATTTCTTGAAACGAATAAGATCCGTGCTTATGTTAAAATAAAAACAAACAGTTACTATCCCGATTTATACATCTTTATATAGTGCGGGAAGAAAACAAAGTTAAATTTAAATAACAAGAAAATTTTGGTGTTTTTATTGTACAAGTGCACAGAGGTGAAGTGTGTAATCTAAAAAATACGAAATAAATTCAGTGAATTAAATATAATATAATAGATTTACAATAAATATCAACTACTTAAAACTAGTTGTAAATTTCTAAAATAAGCTGTATTTATTCAGGAAAGTTGCAATTGTTTAATATATCCTCTTTCCTTCTTTCTTCTGTGATAACTATTCGGTCGGTCGGTTGCCTTTTCATACAATTATTTCAGAGAAAATTTATTTAAAAATCGTTTTATTTTTATTTTATTCCTGAAATTTTTTTGATAATGCAGCATTTTGAGAATTTTATCCGATTTTCGGATTCTTATGCTCGCTGCATGAAGAATATTCGTATTAAAGGTGACGAATTAAAAAAGAATTGTCGACCAACAAATAAAATTGAAAGTGATAATTTGATTCATAGTTTACCCTTACCACCGTGTGATATGGATATTTTCAATGGCGATTATCTTTCGTGGCCAACATTCAGGGACCTTTTTTCAGCTTTGTACATCAATAATAGCCGTCTTAGTAATATCGAAAAATTATGTTATTTGTTAAAGAAAACGGGAAAAGAGGCTAAAGAAATTGTGTCAAAGTGTCCACTAACGAATTCTGGATTTGATGTTGCGTGGAATAATCTAAAAGCGACATATGAAAATCCGCGAATGTTGGTCAATAACCAATTAAAATGCCTGTTCAATTTAGAATCCGTATCGAAAGAATCAAGCTCCGCTTTAAAAACTCTGCAACGTGGAATTAATTCGTTTTTAACCGTGATGTCAATGTATGAAATCGATACATCGAATTGGGACCATACAATAATATATTTATTTGTATGCAAAGATTGCCTTCGAATACAATCGCTTTATGGGAACATGTAATCAGCGATAAAAGTACCATATCTTTGTGGAGGGACTTAGATTAATTCTTAACCGAAAGAATTCAAACGTTAGATTGTGTACGTGATCTAACTAGTTCGGATAATGAAAAGAAAGCCTCGGATCGAAAAATAAAAGCTCATGTTTCGACTAAAAGCTCATCGGTCTCGTGCGTGCTGTGACCTAAACAAAATCATTTGTTGCGATTTTGCCGTCGTTTTAAAAATATGTCGGTTTCTGAAAGATTTTCAAATATTAAAAAGTTTCGTTGCTGTGTGAATTGCCTTTCGAAGTCACATGAAGTTAAAGATTATACAAGTGAACATCTTTGCTTCAAATGCAATCAAAAGCACCATGCCATGCTTCATAGGGAAGTTCCGCTCTGCGGAATCTGATTTACAGAGGCCGTCGACATCGGCTGCGGCTCATTCGAATTCTAATCGACAAGTTTTTCATTCATCACAGAACTCGTCTGTATTGTTGGGAACTGCTATGGTCTCCATTATTTGTCATGATACCACGTATCCAGCAAGGGCCTTAATAGATCTAACATCTGAAGCATCATTTATTTCTGAACACTTGCGAAATCAATTGCGACTTCCGTCACATTCTACGAATGTAAAGATTTCCGGTATTAACAGACAAGCTTCTATAACTTCACGAAAAATTTGTACAATTAGAGTGGGGTCGCCTTTAGATCGAAAAATTAATCTGGAGACTTGCGCTCTAGTGTTACCCTCCATATCAGCTAATTTACCATCGTTTATTTGTGCTTCGGATATTAACAATGAATTACCAAATTTGAAATTAGCAGATTGCAATTTCTACAAAAGTAGGTCGGCAGATCTGCTCCTTGGGACAGATTTATACCCTCAAATAATTCTGGATGAAGTTCGTCGCAATATTTGTGGCTCATTAATGGCTCAAAAAACTGTATTTAGGTGGATTTTAACGGGTCCAATTGACACTTCTACAAAAAAGTATATTAATGTTTTTTCCACTGCTGTAACATTTTTTCATGAAGATAATCTAAATCAAAATCTATTGAAATTTTGGGAGCTGGAAGAAACTCCAAAAAGAAAAATTTTATCGCCTTCAGATAAAATGTGTGAAGAAATCTATAAGAAGACCACGTCTCGGCATTCCACTGGTAGATATATTGTATCACTACCTTTTAAATCCGAATATCCTAGTGAAATTTGTCTGGGAGTATCAAAATCTAGTGCATTTAAACAATTATTGAGAGTGGAATCGTCCCTATCTAAAAAACCGGAAATTAAAAGCATGTATGACGATGTTATAAAGGATTATTTACAATCGGATCATATGCGAGTTGTAAAATCCTATAATCAAGCCGTTATAAAATCATGCTATTTGCCGCATCACCCAGTGATTAAACCGGAAAGAAAAACAACTAAACTTAGAGTTGTTTTTAATGCCTCGAATAAGACTTCAATGATTGTCTTTTTATAGGACCTACATTGCAGGCTGATCTGGTAAATTTAATTTTACGTTGGAGATTATTTAGGTTTGTCTTTAATTGTGACATTACAAAAATGTATAGGCAAATTCGTGTCCATTCGTCCCATACTCCGTATCAACGAATCCTTTATAGATCCTCGGAAGGTAAAGTGACTGACTACGAGTTGCAAACAGTAACTTTTAGCAATAAGGACCTTGTTGCAATTGGCGGAGGATTGTGAGGAGGAATTTCCATTGGCTGCAGAAATTTTAAGGAAGGGCATGTACGTGGATGATGTCCTGACTGGCGCTCATGAAGTATCTGTGGCGATTATGGCTAGGGATCAATTGACTCCCGCCTTCTTATCTGCCGGGTTCGACTTAAGAAAATGGACAGCTAATTACATCTCAATTTTGAAAGGGTTGCCTATAGATCATTTGGTTGACTAAAAATTTTTGGCTTTTGAGGAATCTAGCTGTTCAAAGACTTTAGATATTTTTTGGAATGCTCAGCTAGATTCATTTTTTTTCAAAGTTCTTCCATTAGAGGCGAAAGTGGGTTATACGAAAAGAGAAGTACTATCTAGTATAGCTAAGTTTTTTGACCCGGTTGGTTGGTTAAGTCCGGCCATTATTCAAGCAAAAATTATAATGCAACGCATTTGGCTTGATAACATTGATTGGGATGATTCTCTTCCGTCTTCAACAGAAAAAGAGTGGTTAAAGTTTGTGGAATCTTTTAATCAAATTAATTTTATTCAGGTGCCAAAATGGGTAAATTATTATAAAGATGCGACAACTGAAATTCATGTTTTTTCGGATGCCTCGGAAAAAGCATACGCGGGGGCAATATATATCCGTATAGAATCCGCATCGGGAGAGATTTATACTCATTTGTTGGCTTCCAAAACTAAAGTAGCGCCAATTAAATCAATATCTCTACCCCGTCTTGAATTATGCGGGGCGGTCTTAGCATCAGATCTACTAACAAATATCCTCCGAGAAATAGAAATCGGAATTTCAAAAGTATACTGTTGGACCGATTCAACCATCGTTTTAGCGTGGTTGCGTAAAACGCCATCTGGCTAAAAACAAAAGCCAGTGGGATCAACATAATTTTGAAAATTTGGACATAGACATTGAAAGTCGCAAAATAAAGGTTCATGCTTAATTCTTTTCGAAATTTGAAGATATTTTGGACAGATTTTCATCACTTGATAGAGCCTTACGAGTTATATCATACATTTTTCGATTTTTTCCCTCGACTCATAAGTCACACAAAGGACAGTTCCACTATGAATCTGTGCTCATATCTACTGAGGAACTTAATAAAGTCAAATTACGTTTGGCTATTGTTGCTCAAAAAGCCTTTTTTTCTAATGAATATAAAGATTTATTAAAGAAGGAGCCTTTATCATCAAAAAGTTCACTCTTACCCTAAAATCCGTTTTTAGATGAACAACAAGTAATGAGGTTGAATGGTCGATTTGTAAAATCTTTCTCATTATCCTATCAAGAACAGTACAAAGTTACAATCATAAATCTTGTAAAATTACAAAGGGTTGTCTGTATTTTCGTGTGCTTTTCTACGAAAACAATCCATTTAGAAGCCGCATCAGATTTATCAACCGACACATTTTTAGCAGCGTTCAATAGATTCATTTCTAGAAGAGGTTATCCTCATACCATGTTCTCGGACAATGGTACTAATTTTGTTGGAGCCTCAAATGAGCTGGCAAGGGATTTTCAAACGTTCCTAAAAGAATGCCAGACTAGAATGTGTTCAAGCTTTGGATATAAAGGTTTGATTTGGCGTTTTAATCCTGCGGGTGCTCCTCATATGGGTGGCCTCTAGGAAGCTGGAGTTAAAAGTTTTAAACTTCACTTCAGAAAAGAGGTTCAAAATTCGCGCTACACTTTTGAAGAGCTATCTACGGTTTTGGCAAGAATAGAGGCGTGTCTCAATTCGCATCCTTTATGCCCTATGCCCGATAAGCCTGGTGAGCCAGTTGCTTTAACGCCAGGGCATTTTTTAATTGGGTCAGCCATTCTGGCTCCGTCGGAACAGACAATTTACGATTCCCCAATCAGTATTGTGAATCGGTATAGAAAAGTAAAAGCGCTGATTCATCAATTTTGTAAGAGATGGAAAGAGGAATATCAGGTCGAATTGCACAACAGATATAAATGGAAACATCCTCAAAGGGATGTTGAAATTAATGACTTAGTCGTAATAAAAAATGAGCAATTGCCTGCTACATCGTGGAAATTAGGAATAATAACAGGTATTCATGCCGGCACTGATGGTCATGTTCGGGTCGTACAGGTACGCACGCAAAGTGGTATAATTACTCGTCCAATAACCAAGCTTGTTGTTTTGTATAAATATTAATTTAATACACCTTTTTTGCGATTTACCTTTATTAACCTCACTTTTTCTTAGAAGTCATGAGTGCCCAAACGAACAATTTTTCCGACGCCTTTGAAGACGCTCTGTTGGATTACGACGAGGCGATGTAAACTGCTACTCTAATGGTGTCTGTGGAGAATTTGGCTGGTTCACCGCCGGCAATTGTTCCCGCCATTCCGGCCTCATCATCGTTGCCGATTGAGGTGACCGCAACCGGTTTCAACCTAGAATCGTCGGTGATTCCCTTTACAAATAACCCTTTACAAATAACAACCCGTGTTTGCGAGTGCAAACACGGTGACGGCTTCAGCCATATCAAAAAGGAGGTTTAACTGTCCGATATGTGCCAAAAATCACCCGCTACGTTACTGATATAAATTTCGCGAAATGAGCCTTGAACGAAAGCTCCGAATGGTGGCAGTGCATCGGGTTTGCTTCCGCTGTTTGTCAACGACTCATGTAGGTAAAGAATGTACGAGCAATTTCAATTGCAAATTTTGCAAACAAACACATCATTCTTATCTATATGAACACAAACAACGCGTATCGAAGCCTAAGCAGAAGAAACGTGAAACGCTACCCAGTATGGAAATTCGACAAGCTATTGTACTGTCACCTACTCATCGGCTAAATGTGCGTTCCAATCGGTTGAAAATACCGGTTCGGGCTGTGTTGGATTCGTGCTGTCAACACAGCTACATATGCCCGGAGCTTATTAAAAAGCTAAAATTCCCCCTGTTGGAAATCAACGGTGACCGCTTCTGTAGAATAGAGGTCGAATCAATATATGATCCCGCTCAACGGATTTCGATCACCGCGAAAATCCAGAAAATGGTGGGCATCAAAACGCCGTCTTCGTCGGTTCCCGACACAATTTTAGATGATTTCGCGGGGTTGCAATTAGCCGACCCCAATTTTAATTATTCTTCGAATGTCGCGTTAGTGTTAGGGCCCGAAGTCGTGCCGTTGATTTTAAAAAATCGGATCCAATCCAGTCCGGGGCTGCCACTTGCCCAATATACCATATTTGGATGGGTTGTTTCAGGGGTATCGCCGTATTAGATTGGGTGATAACTCAATTTATGAGTCCTTTGATCTCATCAGGAGTCCTCTTTTGGCTCATTCGTTGACACTTTTTTATATATATAAATCTCATCAGAAGTCCTCTTATGGCTCACTCGTCGTCATTTAATTTATATATATATATATATATATATATATATATATATATATATATATATATATATATATATATATATATAATCGCAACAGGAGTCCCCTCATGGCTCAACTAATTTATTTATTTATTTAATAAAATCAACAGGGATCACTGATCCACTTTAGAAAAAAAAAATATTTGTATCACCTATTTTATACAGTCCACAGGAGTCCTTATTGACTCAAAGTTTGTAATTATGTAATTGCAACTTATCTCGTTGTTGCAAGGTGGCCGGCAATGTTTAAGTACGTATTCATTAAACCCTTGTTCTACTGTTTTTAAATATTTGCTAATTTTTAATGCATCTTTGTTGGAAGCCTTTGGGGCTTTCAGCAAGTGAACCGGTAACCGTACTTAAGTGTTGTGATAATTTTTAACAAAAGTATACATAATTACTTACTTACTTTTGGAATACCAACGAAACCACATCGTACTTAATAAAATATTTATATATTTATACAACCTATACAAGGTAAATATACCAAAAATAATTTAAATAATGCTGGAGAATTCGTTTTCCATTTGATGTTGAAAACATACGTTAAAATCCTTGTGTTCTTTTATTTCTACGAAATTTATACTCCATCGGATATACGCCGAAACAGCTCTGGTGCTTATTCGGATAATATTCGTCCTCGGTTCGGGCTCGGTGTAGTAATTGGCGAAGGCACGAACTCAGTAGTATTCGGTACGGATCGGCTACGGTTTGTCGGGCTCTGGTGCTTATTCGGATAATATCGGCTCGGACGGTATCGGTAGTCGTTTGGTTTAGTAATTGGTGAAGGCACGAACTCAAGAGTATTCGGGGGCTTGAGCTCGGCTACGGTTTAGTACGAATACAAGAGTATTCGGAGGATTGTAATCGGCAAAACTACGAACTCAAGAGTATTCGGAGGCATGAGCTCGGCTACGGATTAGTACGATTACAAGATTATTCGGAGGCTGGTAATCGGCAAAACTACGAACTCAAGAGTATTCGGAGGCTTGAGCTCGGCTAGAGATTAGTACGATTACAAAAGTATTCGGAGGCTTGTAATCGGCAAAACTACGAACTCAAGAGTATTCGGAACCTTGAGCTCGGCTACTGGTTAAATACATATATATATATATTGGATTATATTTGTCTCTGACATAGACAAATAACTTGACACGACAACAAAAATACAGAGACGTTATTTATGTCTAATACAGAGATGTCGGTTATTACGATATTGCGAGAGGGACGGCAAATTTCTTTGTTTGCTATCTTTTTTTTTTTTTTTTTTTTTTTTTTATTATTATTAAAAATACTCTATATTTTACATACATAGATATTGTACACATTCAATTACTTTCCAATGAATTAACATTAAATGAGTATTGATTAAATCTCACAAAATTTACAAAATTTCATCGTAGTAAAATGACATTTCATTTTTGTTTACATTAAAATCAAATTTCTTGGCAGGGTTATTGGCGCAAATTGTTAAATAGTTCATTCTACGCCAAATTTATTGGTCAAAGCTGGTAATTTATGGATGAAGTATGATCTATAGATTCACCCACTGATTACCAACAAAGTGCGAAGATAAGCAAAAGCACAGAAGAACAATAAAATCAGCTACAAAATAGTGGTACAGCAACAAAATGTCATCCAGGAGCCGTAATGCGTAATGGGATGCAAGGAAAGACTAAGGCTACAGCTATTTCCTAAATATCCGACCAGGTAAGTCAATTGTGTATATTTTATATAAAAATCTACACACGTGAATGCATTAGAAAATTTGTGTCATTCGTTTCATCATGATCCGGAGTCGTGTTTAAGAAGGTGAATATCCAATTATAATTAGAGTTCAACTTCGAAAAGCAACAGCGGCAAAGCAAAGCCAATCAAAAAGACTGTCATCATGAAAGCAAAACCCACCAAAGAAATACCAGCAACCAAACCAAAACCACCCAAAGCTAAAAGTTCTATAGCAGCGAAACCGAAAAAGATAACCCTTACTAAAGAACCATCAGGGCAAAGGACCGCATGACACAAGTAAATTGCTTTCGCTTCAATTTAAACTATTTTTCGACAATCGAAATAAAAAAAGCCCTTTTAAGGGCTACAATATACTTTAAAAAAGAGCTCAATTTACCAACACTCTGAAACAAAATATTTCACAACATAAATTTTTTTAATTTTTTGTAGACACAAAATCGGCTACCTCTTTTTGAAATTCATTTTGTAGCCCTAAAAAGGGCTTTTTGTGTTTTCTTTCTGGTTTGTTTTTTAAATAAACATTTATTGGCATTTACTTGGAAGTGGTATATTTCGTTACGCCTTTAGTATCTTCACTAACAGCATTCTTAGACAATTCACCAGGCGACAGTAGACGGACAGCAAATTGAATTTGACGACTGCTAATTGTTGAACGCTTGTTGTAGTGAGGTAAACGTGATGCTGAGGCAGCAAGGCACTCAAAAATATTATAAATAAAACTATTCATAATATTCATGACCTTTGATGAGATTCCAGTATCCGGATGTAACTCTTTAAAAACTTTATAAATGTAGATGGCATAACTTTCCTTTCGTTTAAATCTGTTTCCCTTGTAGCTCTTGTGAATACTTTTTTGCGTTTTACCAGCTTTCTTGGCTGCTTTACTAGGAGCATCTTTCATATTCACTTCATATGCATATGATATACATATTAACTTAACCACATGACTGCAATGATTTTTTTATTATTTTATTAATAAATGAATTTGTTCAAATTCTATTTATTTTTTATATTAAGATTGGAATATTAAGAATATTTTCAATAATCATCAAACCAGCAGAACGGATCAGTACCGATTTCGAGGCCGCTACGCCATCTCATCAGCGTTTTTTGTTCAGTTTTTCCACTTTTGCAAGTGAACGCTGATGAGATGGCGTAGCGGCCTCGAAATCAGTACTTATCCGTTCTGCTGGTTTGATGATTATTGAAAATATTCTTAATAGTCCAATCTTAATATAAAAAATTAAAAATAGAATTTGAACAAATTCATTTATTAATAAAATAATAAAAAAAAATCATTTGCAGTCATGCAGATTTGAACTTGAGCCCAAAATTAACAATTTACATTAGAAAGTTCGACTAATAAAAATTCATATATAATTTTTAACTTAACCACACAATAACGAAAGCACTTGTATATTTACTCTTTAGTATCATGCAAAGTAATTAATTATGAAATCAAATATTGGAGTCATCTAAATCATAGCCACCACATATAGTTTTTCTGGGACAATTGGTGCACATTATCTTTTAACACATTACATTGTTATCAGATCACCCTTGCTCCACACGTTGCTATTCTCCATTCAACCATGTCGCTTGAGGAATCATCAAAATTGTCTCATCGCTGAAGCTGACTTAAAGAACAATTTTTCATCAGCAAATTCTTTGTAGGTATCGTGACTCTGAAAGAGATATACAAATTTTTCTTAAAATGTTTGTATAAATTGTAATAAAGTAAAATACTTACAGTTTTATACACTCTTGCTTTTCTAAATTCAATCCTTTTAGTTCTCCAGTACGCAGTTCAATAATTACTTTTAAATCAATTTATATTGTATCTACGATTTGGAATTGATTTTTTGTTCCGATAAGTTCATTTAGCTGCTTTAACCACCCATTTGCATGCACTAAATCTGAGACCTGCGCCGTGAGATTTGGTCGGCGGCGGCGGCTGGTCAAAAAATTTTCGGCGGCGGCTGGAATTCGGCTCACAGCCGGTTGGTTGACTAAATTTACCAATAATATATATTTACCAATAATACATATTTACCAATAATACATATGTTGAAAACTTGTGAATATATGTATATATACATATACTATATATATATATATATATATATATATATATATATATATATATAAATATATATATATATATATATATATATATATATATATATATACTGTAATATTAATCAATCTTGTGGTCGTTTTTTATAACATTTTATTTCTTATAATTTTTTTTCAAATATTTCGTTAACAGCTTATTAACGTCTTTAGGAAATAAAAGTTATTTTTATTTCCTGAAGATGTTAACGAAATATTGAATAAAAATTATAAGAAATAAAATTTTATAAAAAACGATCACAAGTTTGATGAATATTACAATAAACTGATAAAGTCAATAAAAATAAATCAACATATATGTATATATATATATGTATATATATATATATATATATATATATATATATATATATATATATATATATATATATATATATATATATATACAAATAGATGTATATATATGTATATATATATATATATATATATATATATATATATATATATATATATATGTATATTACCTATGTCGAAAAATATGCAAATTTTATTACAACTGTTCCACTTTTTAACATCGCGTTAAAACGTGAAACAGGTACCATATATAAATTTGGCTTTAGCACCATTAAAATCTGCATAAGTGGCAGCATTGATGGTCATTTGTGTGCAATGTTGTATTTTTAAAACTGTTCAACGTCGGAAAAAATTTTTGTAGCAATATGGTAATAGAGAAATTTCGAAAATTGCGTTTATATATACTTTATTGAATATTATTTAAAGTGAAGTAAACAAGAAATATATGAATTCCTTTTCAAAAACTTAAAAATTAAATTTTCCTTTATGAACTATTGCCACAATCGGCGGCTAACTTCAAGCCGACTTCAGCCGGATAAAGATCGGCGGCGGCGGCTCATCAAAATGGTTCGGCGGCTCGGCTTAGCCGGCTCAAAATCGGCTGGCGCAGGTCTCTGCCAGCCACTATTTAGATTTTTTAGTATCTTTGTTTATTGTTAAGAAACAGTTTAATATATTTTTTAAAACACTTAACACATTTTTGTGATAATTATTTCACATTTTTTCTCTAATAGCAAATTTTTGTTTTATTTTCAACCACGATTGCTTCTGTAAAATTGTAAAACATGTGTTCAGAGATGGCTATGTATAGCCATTCCTTCGTACATACATAAAACAGCCCGCTGGTATATTTATTGAACTCGTTTACACAATCGTAATAAAAAAAGCTGATTTTAACCTAATTGAACTGTCACTTTTGGGTGTTCTGTGCGTATTATGTGCCTCTGTCGACTAGTTGTGGTGTCTATGCGTATTCTGTGCTATTAAATGAACCAGGTCAGTAAACTGAGCTGAGCTAAAATGAGCGGTCAGTTCACTGAAATGACAAGGTAAGTAAAAAGTGTCCTTTATATTGAACACAACATATATTTTACAAACAATACGGCCGCAAAATTGCCCCGTTGCTACAACACCACTGCCAATTTGTTACATGTTTGTCGCAAGGCAGATTTAAATCTGCCTTGGTTTGTCGTCAAACTAAAATTAGAAACCAAACGTGCCAGCTGATATAAGAATTATCAAAGAAATTTCTCCGTAACATCATTAATTAATAACTATTTTCGTTTTTAATTAAGAAATTACTAAATCTGTAAAATAAAAAATTGGCATAAATTAATTAAATCTAATGAAATAATTAACACGCACTCGAAAGTTTAGCGTAAAGTGATTAACCGTGTTTAACGTAATGGTAAGACCAAACTTTGTTCATAGTTATTTACCCCCGTATTCATAAAATTTAAAATGAATTTGAAATGTATTTTAATCATATTTTTTCATACAAAATTTTCTTAAAACAGATTTCAAATACGTTTTATTTTTTATGAATATGGGGGTTAGTATGTAGAAGCGTTTTGAAAAATATACGCAGAAAATGTGAATAATAATAAACCAAAAATAGATTTTGACCCATACATATTTGGGCACATCATTCAAAATATTTGTGATTGTATATAAGCACATAAAAATATATATTGTTGAATGCTATTTTTTCTATATTAATCTGTTAATATATTGCAGGCAGTACTGGGAGCTCAGCTTGTGATAACATTGATCATGGTCAGTGTTATACAAAAATTTAATCATCACTTTTCATTTGCCAAATGGATTTTGTGTTCAACCGGGTTATACCGTTATTTACATCCCACCGACGATGAGCTAAGAGCAAAAGGTGGGGTGCCAAAAGAGAAGCCCCAAAAAGCCGGTCATAAGGGCAGCAGATATCAACAAAATGGTACAACCAATCCCAAGGAAGGTCAATTTCATATACTACGTAGTATAGATATAGAATTGGAAACTACTCCAGTTACTACGAAAGATGTTATGCATTTAAGGTACTTCACCGAATACCAGTGGCTTGTGGACTTTAGCATTTATGCTGCAATTGTTTACATAATCTCAGAGGTGAAATTTGTTATAATGCTTTCCACAACCGGCAAAAAAGCTTAAGCGATAAAAGTAAATTTTACAGGATAAGAATATTTTAATTATCCAAGGTTTAAATCTAAGTAGATCCTTAAGCTTTTTTAGCGGTTATAGCTCGATATGTATGTACGTATGTAATGATGAATTCATGATTTTTGTAATATTTGACAGATGTATCACTACTTTATTCCCCTGAAGAACGAGCTCAACCTAAGTATGGTATGGTGTTCGTTAGTAATTTTCTTTGCAATGTAAGTAATTCAGCTTGTTTAAAGATATATTTAAACCATTCACTACAATTTAAAATGTAGAACTCATGTACATTGAAACATGGTATACAATTGACTGCGGTGTACAGTGTGCACTGTAATAGTGCAGCGTTTGAACATGTTCACCAGACTTAAACAAAACTTTGTTTAGCACTATAAACATATAAAATGATTTTAAATAGAAATCTTAATATGGAATTTGAAAATTGTTAACAAATTATCATGATATTAATCAAACTTTCCCAACGGTTTTAATCCATGAAATTGTGCAAATATCTGGCACAACTTATCAAGCTACGTTACAAACGATGTATTGACTCGACATCGCCAATGTGCCATTTCAATGTCCAGAAAGGAACCACTTAAGATGCACATGGATAAACTGCTCTTTGCAAACCAGATTTTCAGGTGACCAGAACCGGTAAAAATTCAAACAAAATCCGTTGCCTGTGAAATCTAATAAGAAAGCACTCATTTCTATTTACAACTTCTAAAGCTGCTAAACTTATTACCATGGCAATTAAATCTTTTTTGCAAAAACTTTTATAGTTTGGTGAAGTTTTACTGGTCTTGAATGCCATATCTCCTTTATTTTTCATTCAATAATTTTTTAAATTAATTCTATTTCAGAAAGTTGTTATCTTCGTTGACTGTTTTGTACTTTCAAAGTGAAGAATCTATTGGTGAACGGTCCATGGTCATTGTCGCCTGCTTGATTTATCTGCTAATAGCCATGATAGTGTTAATTATTGACGAGAGTATACTGGAAACAGGTCTAGAAGATGCTTATTCAAGTTTTAATTCCAGTGCTACGAAATTTTTAAGCGAACAGGGTTTACAGTCAAAGTAAGTTAAATACATATCTATAATTTCATTCTGACAAATATATAGTACAAAGCAAAAACAAATTTAAATCCCTGATTTTTTTTAATAGGTATATCAGAAAAATACTATCGCTCAGATTTAAATGCGTTAATTGTTAAACGGTTTTTTTTTTTGTTTCTTTGAGTTTACTCCGTTCCCCCCAGAATTCCAGGGGATGGGAGATTTATTTGGCGGAACCCTTGGGGTCAAACAGCCATCAACAAATTTATTTATCTTTCCTCCTCGTAGAATACTTTCCAAAAATATTTGTAAAGTATTGATGCACAGATGCCAACTGGGTTCTTCAGACCATACGCCGGCGATGTTATTTAACGTATTCTCTTTTCCGTTACTGTGTCTGACTGTACACGACCTATGCCTTCACATAGGAAGTAGCAACGTAGTTAACCACGGAAAAAACCTCAGAACAACCGTAAACCTATACAGTTATCTGTGTGTGTTGTTGAAATTAACTAGTGCGAGTGAGACGCAAAACTCTCGAAAGAGAGTAAACAATCAGTGGTCTGTTAAACGGTTTATTTCAGAATGAATAAGTAGAATACAAAAAAATATAATAAAGCATATAGCAAGGCAATTTACCAGGTACTCTCACTACAGTATTTATCGGATATAAGAAACTTCAAAAATGCACAAAAAAAGTTTCTTATAAACGTTTTTTTCTTATATGCAATTATTTCATATAAGAAACTTTTTTCTTATATAAGTAGCCATGGCTATAAGAAATTTGTTTCTTATATGAATATACGAGCTTTTTTGATTCTTTATTTACATATGTAGATGTACGTAAATAAAAAAGAACACAAATCATTAGTAGTTTATATATATAGAAAAACGCAGTCTTTTATTTAATAAACTTAAACATCTTCAATTAAAAACAAAAACAATAAATAATGTAATTCACTTTTTGCGACTTCGCTTCTTTTTATCCCGTTTTGTATTTCCTTCAAAATTTTTATTTTGGTTTTTATTTGCAATGTGTTTCTTTATTTGTTTACATTCATCTTTCACACGAACAAATGAACGGACAATGAATGGCTGGAGTTGATTGTTATTCGTTTGCTCGCTCTTCTCAAACTAAAAATAAAAAGATCTCTTTTTCGGGGTGTTAAAATATATGAAAAAAATACTGTGAGAAAACTGAGTTCTTACATAAATTCGGTGTTGCCGTTGGAAGTTTCTTATATAAATTCTTTTTCTATACATTTTCTGACTTTGGTGTTTGAGAAAAATGTTCTTTTATCAGTTTTTTTTCTTATAAGCGTGTTTCTTATATGAAATCTTTTTTGTTAGAAAAATAAACAAAAAGACATGGTGTTTTTTAACGTGTTTCTTATAAGCGTTTTGTTCTTATATGAGATGTTCTTATATCCGATAAATACTGTAGTACAAATTTAACAACACCAAAAACCACACGTATATTGTTGGTAGAAAATGTAGAGCTAATGTCAAAATCAAGGAAGAAGAAGCATCATAAGGGAGATTTAAGAAAAAAAAGCATTTTATGTGGCTTGTATATAAACTTTTGACAGTAGTTCAACACGCACCAAGGAAAATTTAATACACATCTCGCGCTACTGGGAGTACCTGGTAAATCTGCATTGGCATATAGCGTATGAGGATTAACAGACGAGAACATTTTTTAAGCTAGCACAATTTTTGTTATTCTGAGCATACACGAGTCTAATTCATCTGGCATAACATGTATACGTATATATGGCTTTGTGTGGTTTAGTGTATTACATTAGGTCTGTTTCTTTACTTTTCCAGCAATATATATCCAGCAGCTTCGTAATAGAGAAAATAACCAAATTTGCTCTCAATTATAAAAATTTTCAAAAAAGTACGGGAACAGCATTTTGCAAGATTTTGCCAGTTAATTTGCTGAACAGCTGATGAGTAATGCTAATTCAAAAGAATGTTCATGTGTACTTATGTTCATATGTGTTAAAAATAAAGTTTTCAATAAATAAATAAATATTTATAATTTTATATAAATGAAATTTATTTGTTGGTGGTTAAGCAATGTCTATATGCATTTCATTGGTGCTTTACCAAATCGTCAGTAGACTTTAACCACAGTTTTGAAAAGCTAAAAACCTCTTATCTTATGCATATACTTCCGAAAACCATCTGAGAATTCACAACTTGTAAATTACAAACTATTTTCAAAAATAACAACAGAACAAGAACATAGGCTTGCAACTCATACAAAACTAAACCAACAAATAAAGTATGTTCGATACGAATCTATTTTATTTTTCTACACCTTTATACAATCAGAAATCCATTGGATAACAAGAAAAGTATTTATAAGGCAAAATGAAAAATAAAATCTAAACCAAACTGTTATGAAATTTTTTTATTTACCACATTGTTGTCACAATACTATTATATATAAATGAAATTTATTTGTTGGTGGTTAAGCAATGTCTATATGCATTTCATTGGTGCTTTACCAAATCGTCAGTAGACTTTAACCACAGTTTTGAAAAGCTAAAAACCTCTTATCTTATGCATATACTTCCGAAAACCATCTGAGAATTCACAACTTGTAAATTACAAACTATTTTCAAAAATAACAACAGAACAAGAACATAGAATTATTTGTTGGTTTATTTTTGTATGAGTTGCAAGCCTATGTTCTTGTTCTGTTGTTATTTTTGAAAATAGTTTGTAATTTACAAGTAATTTACATTGCTTAACCACCAACAAATAAATTTCATTTATATATAATAGTATTGTGACAACAATGTGTTAAATAAAAAAATTTCATAATATTTATAATTTTAATTCAAGTTTTTGTGGTTTCTAGTCTAAATATATAATACATACATACATATTTTTGTCAAAACCTCAAGTTGACAACAAAAAATATTTCACAAATAAAGCTTTTTTTGTGTACTTTTTAATTTGTAAGAAGAAGCAGTCAAAATATCTGTTCTATCTTGCAAAATTTTACTGAACAAAATTTCTCCAGCAAGTTTTTGCAAGCTCTCAGTTATTCAAATGTCAATTTTCTGACTCTCTTTCTCTCAATTTGAATAAATTTTCTTGCTGGAGAAAGTAAACGAACAACATCCAGTAACATTTTGCACAATTTGTTACAAAATATCAGGTAAACAAACAGCTATTCATTCGATTAATGCTTCATAAATGTATATGTATTGGTTTTGTGCTGCTATTGCGGAGTTATGCCTGGTTGAAAAATTGTGCCGACGAAAAATTCCCCTCGTCTCACTTGCCTGCAAAGTGCGATGTTATGCTAGCATAATTGCTCTCGTGTGCAAAGGCTCCATAAGAATATAAAGTACAATACAAAGTATATCTACATATATCAAGTATATGCAAGAGCCCAGCTGACTAAAATTTTTTTTAGTTTTTACCTGAACGTATGTCAAAATTTGTTTAGTTTTGTAGCGAGCCATATTTGTTTATTCCGTTGAAAAAATATTTTTGTAAAATTGTGAAAAACATTAATTCAACAAAAGTAGCAAAAAAGAATTGTTGTGAAAAAGTGTTCAACTTGAATTGTTTAAAAAAAGTAACAAAAAGAAATTGTTTTAAAAAAGTTCTATGCGAAAAGTATTTAAATTTTTGGAAATAATTGTGAACAAAATATCTATATTATAAAAGAAAATTTCTGACACACGATTAGAATTTTACACAAACAAAATATACGGTCATTTTTATAATTTTATGTTGTTGTACTCTTGCGACTACTTGATATAGATATACTTTGGTACAATATACATATGTATATACAGAGTTGCATAATAGGGAAATTCTCCAACACGCCCCATCAAATCTGTATATCCTTCGATACTATATTATATAAATACATATATTTATATTGACATACAATATTATTTTAATCCAAGAGATTCTATAAATTTTACATCTTTAACTTTAGGCAAATTTTTGTTTAATATATCTGCAGTCATATTATTTGTTGATATATAACGTCTGTGTTTACATCTCCCATGCAGTACAGGATTTCTTGCCAAATGTTGAGCCCCAAGATTATCGCCTAAAATTACAATAGGACTCCTAAACGGATAACAACCAACTTCGTTCAATAATTATTTTTATTTTATTTTTTTTTTATTTAATAAAATTTTATTAGTATTCAAAATACTTTTCAATATCCATTTTCAGTTTTACAGTTTCCATCATATAAAATTGTTTTATACAAATTATACACATTCTCTTAAATGTATAATAATTTCGTTCTATTTTTATGTATTCTGGCATTCTATTATATAATTTTAGTCCCTTTGAGTTTCGTAGTCAATAATCGTCCAAGACATATCGCCTCTGTGGCTGCAGTTGACAATGCCACAAATTCAACCTCTGTGCTACTGAGAGCTATGTTTGACTGTTTCTTGCTCTCCCAGCTAATTGCACAACCAGGCATTACAAATGTACAACCGGTATATGATTTTCTATCTTGGGCACAGCTGGCCCAATCAGCATCTACAAAACCCTCTGGTCGTTTTCCGGTTCTGGAATATACCAGCCTTAGATTTTCCGTTGTTGACAAATATCGTAATACGTGTTTGACTGCTTGTTCGTGCTCATGATGTGGGTCTTGAGTTTTTTGTGCCGATTTAACAACGGAGAGAAAAATAGCAGGTCTGGTTCTAATCGGCAAATACATTAATGTTCGTTGACAGTTTTCTTTCTAACATGCTACTTGAAAGCCTCGAGTATGCTGGTCTGCAATTCTCCATTTTAAATTGTTGCAGAAGTTGCTTTACATATTTTTTATGTCCCACTTTACTACTGCCAGTATCGCCTTCACTATCAATTTCGATACCTAGAAAATGTTTTACATTTCCATTATCAACTAACCTGAATTTTGCCGCAATTCGTTTCCACATCTTTCTCATCAGCACAAGCAATCAATAAGTCATCTACGTAAACTGCAATTGGACTACATTTTAGAGTTCAAGATAGCTCTTTTGAGTGAGCGCTCTTTTCCGCTCCGCTCACTTTACTGAATTAATTCACTCAGTTCATTCACTAGCTCAGTTGATTCTTTAGCTCAGTCATAATTCATAAAATGAAAATGTCATGAAAGAATCAGACTAGCTAATACAACAACCACTTATGGCTTTTTATTTTTTCGTTAACATAATTGCGCGTATATAAAAATGATTAATTGGGATAAATATTTAAATGATCGTTAGTTTTACCATAATAGAAATCAATCCGATTTGTGACTTTTAAATATTTTACTTTCGAAAATATTTTAATAAAGTAATATTTTCTAATGCTCTTTGTTTGTTATGTGGTCAAGTATGTCTATATGCCTGCATTTCATTGGTTCTTACACCAAGTCATCAGTAGACTTTAACCTAATTCCAAAATAACAAAACCTCTTAGCTTATACATAAACTCCCAAAAATGAATTGAGAATTACACAAGCAAAACCATGAATGAATGAACCCATTTTGTTCATCACCCAGACTCTGCAACTATTTTATTGTTTGCAGTATCATCTTCACAAAATAGATCTGTTTCGGATATAAACAGTAGTACATATTTAATGGTTCTGCCCACAGTCTCATCAACGCCAGAATGCACAATCATACTACGAGTCATTTCTAATATCGTCTCTTTGGCCCGCTCAGCTGTACCATATTGTTGTGGAGTGTACGGAACCGAAAGCTGCCTCTTTATACCATGTTTTATTAAAAATCTTTCCAACTGGCCATTAATGTACTCTCTACCATTATCACTTCGTATTGTTTTAATTTTCCTTTCTGTGGAATTTTCTACCATGGTCTTAAACATTGTGAATTTTTGAAAAACTTCACTTTTATTTCTCAAAAAGTAGACAAATATTTTTCTTAAGTGATCATCAATAAAAGTAACAAAATAACGCGAACCTCCAATGATTTGCTCATTGGCCCGCAGACATCAGTGTGGATTAAGTCTAACAAGTTATTGGCTCTTTTGCCTGCACCAGTTGGAAATGGTTGGGAATGTATTTTTGATTTTATACATGTTTTAGAATCAAACATTTGTCGTATCGTTTTAATTTTCAGCCCATTCACAGCTTTTTTCGTAGCCAAGTCACTTAAACTTTTAAAATTCAGGTGGAAATCTGTTGTCAGGATCAATAAACTGAAATTCTTTTGGTTTTGCCTCGAATATACCAATAAATTCATTTTATTTGTTGCTGTTAAAATAATTTCACCAGACTTATGATGCATTATTTTCAAACGCCACTAGAAACCCATTTTCTGTTGCTTTTCCAACTGATATAAAGTTGCCAATATTTCCTGAAACATTTTCTGTTTTTAATATAACACTTTCTTTGCCCTTTGTCTGTATGTACTTATCACATGCCAATGTAATGTTCTCTGTTTCTTCTATGAATGTTGAAAAAAATTCACGGTTGCAGCCAGTTACTTCTGTTAAAACTGCTGCTATTGCAGGCTCCAAGCATAGCGAATGAACGCTGTTGCTCTTCTTTTTCGATGTTGTTGTTGCTAGAGTTTTTGCAATGTTTTGCGAAATGGCCATGCTTACCACAATTATAGTACTTGAATTTTTTTCTGTTACTACCGCCATTTTAGTTATATGTTTTCTTTTATTATGATAGCTTGATCTAGCCAAAAAAGCCTGTTGATTTATAACACCAGCAAGATCATTTTCATAGTGATGAATTCTTCGCTCACTTTCTTTAATTAATTTCAACTTAAGGACATGTATAGCGCGTTTCAATTGCTATGACGAAATTCTCCCACTATGGACAAACTCGACAACAAAATTATTACCAAAAGCTCTTCATATAGAACGATACCGACTTCAGCTTATTTATCTGAAGTTGCAGAGAAATCATTTAAATACTCTGCCATAGTTGTAATATCAGTCATGCGAAGACTCGATACTTTTTGTAAAGACTTACTTTACGTAGTGGACCAGTTGGCTTATAAACATTACTTAGTTTTTTCCAAGCATCAAACGATGTTGCTCAGTTTTTCCCAATAGTTCAGTTGGGACGGTTTTACCGGTAGCATTATTGTGACAAGTGCCTTTTCATCTGCTTTTTCCCATGCTTCTGCAGCCTTAACTTCATTTGGCTTACTAACCTAGCAATTAACCATAATTCTAAGTGCACCAATATGCTTTTAACCTGCACTCACCATATGTCATACTTTGTGTTATCCAACTTGTCTATTTGGTTTCTATTTTAACACAACTATTAGAAAACACAAAGTTTCTTTGTATGGTGGCACTGGTGACAGTCACCCATGAAAGGTATCAAACCTAACCTAACCAAATTTATGAAATAAAACACGTTTATTCCAATTCAATATTTTATTTTTATTAAGTATTTTAAAAAAATTGTACATACATATTTATTTACATCCCCAATTAAAAATCATGTAAGCTTCTATCCTCTGTTTTGCTGTACTGTTCCATCATCCGTGTTTTTGATGCTACCTAGTAAATATAAAATATTTCACTACAAGTGGAAAACAAAGAATATTTTTTAGATACTTACAATCGCTTCCAACTTGTTCGAATTAAAGATTTAATGCTCTTCACCCAACGTTTCCTGTTGCAACCAGATTTTTTGATAGCTTCCCTACAAGAACAGTGTCGGTCATTTTACCGGTAATATGCCTGTCACTAGTGAAGACGTTTCTATCAGCACGTAGAACAAAGTTTCTATCACTTTATTAAGGCCAATGTGAGAAAAGTGATAGAAACCTTTGTGTACGTGTGATTTTGCATTCCTCTCTAACCTATGCATGTTATCGCCCACAAAACATATATCCGAACTACTCACTCTAATGTTATTACTATATATAAATGTATGGCACTGGTGATAGGGTATGTTGGCACTGCTGACAATCACCCATGATAGAATATGCTGGCACTGGTGACAGTCACCCATGATAGAATATAGTGGCACTAGTGACAGTCACCCATGATAGAATATGGTGGCACTGGTGAGATAGCCACCAATGAAATTGATACCTTTCAAATTTATGAAATAAAACACGTTTATTTCAATTCAATTCTTTATTTTTATTAAATATTTAAGAAAAATGTTACATACATATTTATTTATTTACATACCCAAAAAAATCATGTAAGCTTCTATCCTCTGTTTTGTTGTACTGTTCCATCATCCGTGTTTTTGATGCGACCTAGTACATATCAAATATATCAGTACAAATGGAAAACAAGGAAGATTTTTAGATACTTACAATAGCTTCCAACTTGTTGGAATTAAAGATTCCATGCTTTTCACCCAACGTATCCTGTTGCAACCAGATTTTTTGATAGCTGGTGTTGACTTTCCCTTGTGATTTCAAACGTTTCATCACATATTTGAACAATAAGCCTATGAGTTAATTTAATTTAATATAGCAAATACAATAATGAATAGATCAGTATACTTACATATATTATTTACCTAAATTGAATATTAAATACATATATGTACATTTGAATTTAAAAACTATTTAATTTTTATTATACTTTGGCTGACACATATAAAATGAAAACTGGAATGACAAATGCCAAAAATTAAACTACTACATAGACATTCGTCACTGATGATATTTGTCTCCGTCAAGAGTGACAGTCATATGTTCGGTAATACAAAAAATTGTTGCAAATGTATTAGTACAAATTTTATGTGTGTATTAGTTTCGGTCACCCAGTTCTTGTACTGTAACAATTGTGTTGACTTTTTTATTATACTTTGGCTGGCACAGATATAAAATGAAAACTGGAATGACAAATATGAAAAATTAAACTACTACATAGACATTCGTCACTGATGGTATTTGTCTCCGGCAAGAGTGACAGTCATATGTTCGGTAATACGAAAAATTGTTGCAAATGCCCTACAAGAACACTGACAGTCATGATGGATTTATACGCAGGAATTTCTATCATTTTATTAAGGGCAATATGAAAAAACTGATGTATAAATTTGTGTACGTGTGATTTTAAATAAAAATAAAATTATATTTTTCTCTCCTTAGATTTAGACTTAGAATATAACTAGTGCTTCTGCCTGTGGTGACTTTTTTCCACAGCCTTTGTGACATTTCTCTCAAAATCTATAGTGGATTGCTGTGGAAATACCTCTAAAATTAAAAAAAAAAAGTAAAATTAATCAATGTTTGCATAATAATCAATTTATTGGTGGTCTAGACAGGTCACATACCTCTTAAAACGGTATCGAAAATTAAAAAAGGAAAAGTGCTGATGGTATACAAGTACTTACATTTGTTTCAAATTGTTCTAGGTGCTCAACGATTTTTTGTTGGTTATAACATAAAGTGCCCTGCCCGTTGCTGAGGAATCTCTCATTTTCTATTATGCTGTTTTGCAATAATATGATAAAATACGGTTCGAATAAAAAAGGAAAGGGCTCAAAAATTATAACTTACATTTTCCTCTACTTTTTGCAACCGCTCCCGGATATCCTTCTGCCCCTCCAAAATAGCATCCTGTCTTTTTATAATCTGCTGTAGGGTTTCAAGTATTCCTAAAATTTATTATATAATAAGATTTGATCAAATATGTCTTCAAATTTTAAATTACCTTCGCTTGATTCAGGCTTCTTAGGCAGCGAATAGGTTGTTTTGGGTAACACAGTCTGGTTGGCTAAAAGTGAAAATATTGAATATAGGTTTACACTAATAATAAATAAAAACAATAAAAGGAAAAGGAAGTTTTCTTACCTTCGATTCCTTGTGAAAGCTCAAGGGCTTCCTCGAAAATATTATCTGAAAGATCCATGTGTAAATTTTGTTATTATGTAGCAATAATACAAATTGTTATAAACATAGTAATAATATCATATAATAGTAATAATAATAATATTATTAAAATTGTTAACTTTATCAACGGGCTTAAGTTCGAATCTGCAAGACTGCAAACCATTTTTTATTATTTTATTAATAAATGAATTTGTTCAAATTCTATTTTATTAATTTATATTAAGATTGGAATATTAAGAATATTTTTCCAATAATCATCAAACCAGCAGAACGGATCAGTACTGATTTCGAGGCCGCTACGCCATCTCATCAGCGTTCTTTGTTCAATTTTTCCACTTTTGTAAGTGGTGCTAGTTAGTAGGAATATCAACTATTTAACCAATATTTTAACGAAAAAATTTGCTACCTGTTGGAACGCGAAAATATTTAAAGAGTATATCTTCTCTTCTTACTGCTATCATTTCACATTTCTGTGCAAAGAATTTTTGTGGGTCCTAGTCATCAAGCCTGAGAAACAACTGCTGCAAGATCCTGTTCGGCTTCCTCACAATTTTTTTTTTATATACTGCATATAATTCTCAAACCTGTATGCTGAAAAAGAATCCAATGGCCGAAATTGTCTAACACAATTCGCTAAATGCAACAGTCCATGGACATTAAAACTAACCAACTCATCACCGTACAATATGGCAAAAAATTTAACGAATACTTTTTGGGAAATGTCTACCTCGTTTATGCACAGTCTTTCAGTAGATAAAAGCCTAATACCACAATGTAGCAACAAAAAATGATAAAACTGGTCATGACTTATATTGTCCTTTAGAATAAAAATGCCTGTATAAAGCAAAAACTGCCTAAACTCCGTCCAATTGTGTAACTCAACTAGATTTCTTGGGGTACGACAAAACTCCGAGGGAACATATTCAGCTTTTTGTTAATACTTTCAATATTCCCTTTATTAACTAAAAGCTTCAACAACTTCTTGGTAACTCCTAAGTCTACTAAATGCATGGAATCAAGAGGAAATTGTGAAACCATTCTAAAACCTGTTTCTTCCAAAATACTTCTAGTTTCCTTAAACTTTTCTGTATGAAGAGAAGAATATCACCTCGAACCAAATTTTGAATCCGTTCTTAAAATACCGGCTTCTTTAGAAAAACAGACCCTTCTTTCCCTATATATCCCTTCTTGACAACATTTTGTACACCCTTTTTTAATATTATGGGATACAATACCCGTAACAAAAGCCCTTGCTGGAGAATCACAAATGAACGAACGAACTTTAAAGCCCAATATTTTCTGACTAGGGCCTATTTTAACACCAGTTTCATGAAGAACCTTCACTTCGGCGCAAAAATCGCTCATAAAACTATTTAAACATTTTAGCTTCTTAAATCCGGAGAAACAGGCAATTAAAAAGGGACTAACCTGTGCACAACCCGCAACTGTTCCAAGAATGGGCCATAAAACTCTATTTGAACTCTTGAAAAGTTTTAGACTATCGACGCCGATATCAATAGAAACTTCTCCTTTTCCATCCAAGCAATCAAAGGAATGCGAAGAGAAATACTTCTGAATACCAAGGTATAAAAACTCTCCTTCAGGAATGCTCAAAATCTGAACCTTCTTCCTACTCGTACCCAATACATTTTTAGCTGTCAAAGGTAAATCTTCCATCCCTAATCTCGTCAAAATCTGCAGTAAATCATCTAAAGCGTTTTGGGAAATTTTGTTTCTAATTGCCCACGATTTTAGCTCCTTACACTTCGTTTTGGTAACTATTTTGCCACTAAAACTATTATCTGACCGAGCTTCGAAACTATCATTTTTTGTGTCATCTAAAATAGGTTCACCCCTATAGACCGTGCAGATGTGGATGGTACTGTATCAGAAACTACCACTTCAATAACTTTTTGCAAATTCTTTTTAACAGTTCCACTATTTTCACTCATCACCAAACTTTTATACTTTTTTATTTCAGACTCAAAGGCACTTTTTTTCTTTGAAAGACAATTTTGAAGATGTCTTTTCTTCATTCTTATCTTTTTTATTTCTTTTATATGTAATTTTTTTTTAAGTTTTAAATTTTTAACGCAAATATTATTTGGTTTGGGTTGCTTGTTTTTAACGAGTTTTTGTTTGTTTTTATTTTTTTTTTTCAGATTGTTTTTAGCACTTATTTTAAATTTTAGTTGTGAAACTTTGGTTTTAGCGTCTAAACTTTAGGTTTTCACAGCCAAAAGTAGGATTAGCGGGGATTCACATTTATATGTCAAACTGCAAAAAATGCAGCCATGCGCTTATAATTTAACATGCAGTTGTCTCCCTCACACTTATCAGATGTTTCGTCTGTATAAATCAGCGTTGTCATTGGGTAACATATTCTGTAAATCGATGCTAGTTTAAAAAAATCCCCAAAAATTCCACAATAACAAATCATGACATTTATTTAAGAAAAATAAACAACAAACTATAAATCTTAAAAATATATTCAGATAATCAAATACGTACATATTTATAAACGATACCGAAGTAATATCAACGTAATTTAATTAATTAGTGTAAGAAAACATATAACACATATGGTGAACATTTTACTACGAACACTCCCACAATGGCAACGCCTACAGCTCAAATTTTGTATAAAATTTCTGCAGGTGGGTTAGTTAATTAATATTTATATGTGTTAGTTTCCATCAGCATGTTCTTGTAGGGTCCCAGTCAGCATGTGGAAGATTGTTTCACCAAACTGAGTCTTTTTGGAGTACCTTAGATGATCAAAAACTGATTAATCAGTTCTGCGCTTAAAATAAGACTCGAAAATGATTCCCAGAAATACTTAGAAAGTGATTTAAAAAAACAGAAACAGCAAGCAAAAATATATATAAAGTGTACACTGTACATATTACATTTGTCAGTGAATTCATATAAAAATTAGAAAGAAAAAAAGGTAATGTCAGCTATAAAGAAGTTAAATAAAAAACTTGAGCAGAACCAAGAGAATGAACGTCAAAATGAAGATATTCAGGATGAATCTAAAAATAAATCCGATGTAAATGACAATACCCACAAAGCTAAGGAAAAGAACAAAAGAAAATAAGAATGAATCTTTAAGTGATGAAACAACGCGAGAAAAATCGCCAGGAGCTGCAAACGACGTAATCATTCGTTATAGTTCAAAAAACATAATTGTCTGGTTCTTTACAGATATGTGCCAGAGAAGATAGCCATTGCTGATTTGGCTCCCATGTATAGACAGTTCCGGAAAAATGCAATTGCACCAGAAAAGTTTAGCAAATAGGTTGCAGGAAGATGGTTAAGACGACGAGTTGGATGAAGAGAATAAAGATGATAAGTAAAAAAGTTGTCAAAAAGAAAAGAAGTTGTATTGATACAGCAAAAATTCAATTAAAAATTCGCTTTTAATATGATTCGAAAAAGACTCGTAAATGACCAGTAATATGACTCGAAGAAGAGTCGCAACTGCTTGTAAGAACTACCACAAACTGTCTTGAAAATGAGTCGAAATTGATCAGAAGCGCGAATCATAAAAGCCTCCCTTAGAAGAGTCGCGGCTAGGGTACCACTTTCTCCCGAATGAACAGTCATTTTCGACTCGAAAACGAACGTATAAATGCTTATTTTAATCGTGCGAAGGAGTCGAAAAAGACTCGAATATGATCATTAATTTCATAAAATGCTGACTGGATTAGTTTCGGTCACCCATTTCTTTAAATCTGTATTACACAAACAAAAACACCTATGTTGTTGTATTTCTAGCCCTTACGCTGCCACCAAGTTAATTACGCCATGGTATAGGCAATGAGGTGTTAAGCCCTCAGCACTATCAAACAAATGACTAGTCAAATGTTCGGTAGTGTTCTTTTAGGGTAGCGTATAAGAATATAAAGTACAATATACATATATACAGAGTTGCATAATAGGGAAATTCTCCAACAAAATTAACAAACTCCAAATTATCTTGTAATAATCAAACCAACGTTTCATTAAACATTTGCATTTCAGTGGTCCAGCTTCAAAAATTGTTGTTAAGTTCTTTATGGCGCTGAGCTGTGGTGTTTTAGGCTCACTATTCACTTTTCCTGGTCTACGTATGGCAAAAATGCATTGGGATTCTTTAAAATATTGTCGTGCAAATAAATTCCTTCAGGTTTTATTAAATATTAGCTTTGTCTGTCCTTTTATATTAGTGATATTATGGATTAGACCTATTAGTAGAGACTATTTAACAGTGCGTATATTCCAAGGAATGGATCAACCTCTGTAAGAATACAAAATCGATTTATTTTAATTTCTTATTAACAAATAAATATTTTACAGTCTCAAACCTAATATATTTGAAACTTTACGCTTGTTGTTGGTAATCTTTGTAGTGGTACTAAGATTTACATTGATGCCAATCTATTTGCAATCGTATCTTAACTTGGCTCATGATAAAATCACGGATTTGCGCAAAGAAGCTGGACGTATTACAAATTTTGAATATCAGAAGAAGGTTCGCAATTTGCTGAATTGTAAAAGTAATATTAAAATTTCTTTATATATTTTGCAGATTTCTTCCATATTTTATTATCTGTGTGTTGTTACTTTGCAATTTGTGGCTCCTTTAATCTTATGCTTGTTTCTTACTTTAATGTACAAGAGTTTAGGTGGTTACAGTTGGATTGGTCTCTTTAATGAAACTGTTTTACAGCATGAATGTTCCGCAGAACTGGAATCATCTTTTGCGCCAGTAGAGGATTTTGTGGATGGCATGGCTTTGTTGACAGAACAAACAGAAAATGAATTTAACGTTTTGGAATCAGCACAAAGTTTACAAAATTCTATAATGAGTTTAAGAAATGTAAGTCGTCTTCCACACATTTTTTTTTAAACTGCTAACATATCTTTTTTTTTAATTTAGGTGTTCAGCACAGAAGTTTATAAAGGTTTTTTGGGTTTTGCTACTTGGTGGAGCTATTTTACCTTATTTGCCACCTCATCCTTGGGTATTGTTTATCAGTCCTATTTTAACAAAAACTAAAATATTTTAAAACTCAAAAGCATTACAAAAGTTAGAAACTTTTATAAAAGTTGGCATATAAAGTTTTTAAATCACTAGTTAATAACATTCTTGATTTATCTTCATTCATTGTTTGTGTGTGTGTGGTATAAAATTTATGAAATAAAATAAAAACACAGTATTTTAATTAAAATTTGTGATATGAGTTCCTTTATTTTTTCAACTCTTTGTGACCTTGAATAGCGATATGTGGTTCCGAAAAAGTTCACAAAGCAAGTGCTGTAACTAGTAAAAATTGAAGATGGCGAAGACAATGTTTAACCTACCCGTTAGCGGTTTACTCGTTGGAATCCAAGAAAATATTCCAGCCAAACAATGTTGATAACAAAGGAATAATATTTGGATCCCAATAGAGAATTCCAATAAAATACATAGACGGAAAACTAATAAGTTAATAATATAAAAAAAGATATCAAACGTAAAATTCAGCTTAAACATTGAAAGCCACCTTGCAGGAACATAGTTACATGCAAGACAGTGAATTTTAAGTATATATAATAAGTAAATACTTCGATATAATACAAGGTATATTTTTTTCATAACACAAAAGGCGAATGGTTTTTACGACAGATCCATCAACTGAGTTTTGGCGGCATGGTTTTCAGCAGATCCATAAACTGAATATGGTTTTTACCACAGACCCATAAACCGAACCCGTGCGGGATGGTTTTGGTCAGATCCATGAACTGTGTTAAAGCACGATATTAAAACGGGGATTGGCCAGAAATGACCCACCCAAATATCGTGTGTTCAGCCATCAGACAACCCGGACTCGGCGTTGATTGGCCTGTAAATACTTGGGTAACTACTTCTGGCCCCAAAAGCAGTGCCACCTGACCGGAGTGGTAAAATGTGGGATCCGCCAACTTTAAATCAGGAAATTGATTTCCAATTGTTGGCGATACGTCTGCGACGAGCGTCTTCACACCACGCCTCGCAGAAACTTTAGCGGTTAATGAAATCCGCTTTAATGGGTCATAAATCGATTCAATATTCACACGACAATATGAATCTGCAACAGGAATCATTAACCGTTGCACCAAATGTTGGCTGTGGCTGCAACAAAGGTCAATGACTCCCCGCAATTGAATCTTTTTATTCCCCATGCGCAATTTCACCTGAAAGGTTGGTGAGAACGATATCACGTGGCGAAGAGGCAGCATAGGCCCAGCCGACGTACTTGGGAGCTGCCGTGAAGACGCAAGCACTGGCTTCGATTTTATGGTGGAGGATTTTTTGTCTTTCGCACCCGGAAAATGCAGCAGCGTGTTATGTTCACCCTGACATTTACTACACTTCCGAGTGCTAGGACAATCTTTCCTCGTGTGGTGCTCTGACAAACAGCGCGAGCAGTAACCAAAGGTAAGGATATGCCGCAATTTTTTGTCATGGGCCAAGCGTTTGAACCAAAGGCAACCTCGTAAGGGTTTCTTGCAAAGTTTGCATTGCTTGGCCTCAACCTTTTCTACGACTTTCGGCGACGTCGACGAGTCGGAGTTTTCAATAGGCTGGCGTTTGCTGGCGACTTCGATGCTATTCGTTGAAGAGGCAGGACTATCCGCCTTGGGAATGACCGCAGAAGCCCCTTCAGACAGCGGTGCCTCCAATGATGGGCCCGATACCTCCATCGCCTCTTCGTATTCCTCCAGCAATAGCTTCCGAAAAAATGGGTAAAGCGTCCATATTACTAGGAAAGAATGAAGTTTAGTAAATGCGATAAAATTAGGTGGTCAAAATGAACAGTTTTGTGATTGGTCGTCTAACAATCCCATTTTGTGTTCGAACGTCTGCGACGCGAACATGATCATCAGTACCTGGGTACGTTTTCACGACCCGACTTCCAGGCAGTGGGCGAAAGTTGCTCATGACGAAAAGCAACTAAATCATCTACAGCTATATCACGCGCAGGAAATTTCCATTTATAACGTTTATGCAAATTCTGTAAATATTCTTCTTTCCATCGGCGACAGAAATCATGCGTAAGTGCCTTAACTTTGCGGTATCTATTTATCAAACCTATTGCTGACTCATATATTGAAGGTTCAAGGGGCGCCAATATTGGCCCGCCTATCAAAAAATTACCCAGAGTAAGAGCCACTGGTTCATAAGGATTATCTGACATAGGACATAGTGGGCGCGAATTCAGGCACGCCTCTATTCTCGCGAGTACAGTCGAAAGCTCCCCAAATGTATACTTAACAGATTGAGCCTCCCTGCGAAAATGATGTTTAAAACTTTTGACAGCCGCCTCCCAGAGTCCCATATGGGGTGCACCAGCTGGGATAAACCGCCACGAAAGACCCTGAACTCCAAATGTTGAACACATACGAGCCTGACTTTCCTTCAAAAAAGTGCGAAAATCCTTTTCAATCTCTCTAGAAGCACCTACGAAATTTGTGCCAATGTCAGAAAATACTGTTTGTGGACAACCTCGCCTAGGAATAAAACGATGAAAAGCAGCCAAGAAGGCATCCGATGACAAATCCGTCGTAGCTTCTAAATGGACTGCCTTGGTGGAGAAACATACAAAGATACAGACATATGCCTTTGTTATTCGACATGATCGCCCTGTAAAACTCCTCAGGTCAAAGGGATCTGGGAAATCCACGTCAGTAGTAGTAAAAGGACGATCTAAAGTTGTTCGCTCTGGAGGAAGTGCCGCCATGATCTGATTGCATATGCGTTTCCTATCCAAAATGCAACGTTTGCAGCGGTTCACTACAGTGCGAACCAACACCTTGAGGCGTGGGACCCAATATTCAATGCGTATAATCCGCAGCATCAGCTGATTCCCGCCATGAATCTAAATCATATGTACAAATTCTGACAACAAAATCGTAAACCTACTTGAATATGGTAGAATAATTGGATGGTTTTCAGTGTAGGATAAAAAAACGACCATTCAACCTCATTACTCCATTGCTGTCCAAAAGGGGAATAAGGGACTGTAACGAACTTTTTGCGGAAATCGAAAGAGATATTGGAATATTTGGAATATTAATCGTCAGGGTTGGGGAATTTCGTACTAACCAAAATGTAATAACTTAATAATATGAATGTGATAACTTCTCATATTCAATTTTCGTTAAAATATTGGTTAAATAGTTGATATTCCTACTAACTAGCACCACTTGCAAAAGTGGAAAAATTGAACAAAGAACGCTGATGAGATGGCGTAGCGGCCTCGAAATCAGTACTGATCCGTTCTGCTGGTTTGATGATTATTAAAAAAATATTCTTAATATTCCAATCTTAATATAAAAATAATAAATAGAATTTAAACAAATTCATTTATTAATAAAATAACAAAAAATAATTTGCAGTCATGCAAGATTCGAACTTAAGCCCGTTAAAAAATTAACAATTTACATAAAGAAAAAGTTCGACTAATAAAAATTCATACATAATTTAAAAACATTGCGGGGGCACGCGCACTTGTTCAAACTAAATTGACAACTAAATTCAATTACTTGAACATAAATAACAAAGAAGCTTTACCTATCAGCAGCCGATGGCTCTGGAAAAAGCAAAAGAGATATTGGAATATTTGGAATATTAATCGTCAGGGTTGGGGAATTTCGTACTAACCAAAATGTAATAAGTTAATAATATGAATGTGATAACTTCTCATATTCAATTTTCGTTAAAATATTGGTTAAATAGTTGATATTCCTACTAACTAGCACCACTTGCAAAAGTGGAAAAATTGAACAAAGAACGCTGATGAGATGGCGTAGCGGCCTCGAAATCAGTACTGATCCGTTCTGCTGGTTTGATGATTATTAAAAAAATATTCTTAATATTCCAATCTTAATATGAAAATAATAAATAGAATTTAAACAAATTCATTTATTAATAAAATAACAAAAAATAATTTGCAGTCATGCAAGATTCGAACTTAAGCCCGTTAAAAAATTAACAATTTACATAAAGAAAAAGTTCGACTAATAAAAATTCATACATAATTTAAAAACATTGCGGGGGCACGCGCACTTGTTCAAAGTAAATTGACAACTAAATTCAATTACTTGAACATAAATAACAAAGAAGCTTTACCTATCAGCAGCCGATGGCTCTGGAAAAAGCAAAAGAGATATTGGAATATTTGGAATATTAATCGTCAGGGTTGGGGAATTTCGTACTAACCAAAATGTAATAACTTAATAATATGAATGTGATAACTTCTCATATTCAATTTTCGTTAAAATATTGGTTAAATAGTTGATATTCCTACTAACTAGCACCACTTGCAAAAGTGGAAAAATTGAACAAAGAACGCTGATGAGATGGCGTAGCGGCCTCGAAATCAGTACTGATCCGTTCTGCTGGATTGATGATTATTAAAAAAATATTCTTAATATTCCAATCTTAATATAAAAATAATAAATAGAATTTAAACAAATTCATTTATTAATAAAATAACAAAAAATAATTTGCAGTCATGCAAGATTCGAACTTAAGCCCGTTAAAAAATTAACAATTTACATAAAGAAAAAGTTCGACTAATAAAAATTCATACATAATTTAAAAACATTGCGGGGGCACGCGCACTTGTTCAAAGTAAATTGACAACTAAATTCAATTACTTGAACATAAATAACAAAGAAGCTTTACCTATCAGCAGCCGATGGCTCTGGAAAAAGCAAAAGAGATATTGGAATATTTGGAATATTAATCGTCAGGGTTGGGGAATTTCGTACTAACCAAAATGTAATAACTTAATAATATGAATGTGATAACTTCTCATATTCAATTTTCGTTAAAATATTGGTTAAATAGTTGATATTCCTACTAACTAGCACCACTTGCAAAAGTGGAAAAATTGAACAAAGAACGCTGATGAGATGGCGTAGCGGCCTCGAAATCAGTACTGATCCGTTCTGCTGGTTTGATGATTATTAAAAAAATATTCTTAATATTCCAATCTTAATATAAAAATAATAAATAGAATTTAAACAAATTCATTTATTAATAAAATAACAAAAAATAATTTGCAGTCATGCAAGATTCGAACTTAAGCCCGTTAAAAAATTAACAATTTACGGAAATCGATTTTTTCAACAAAAGACACTGATATTCCTCAGGATAATGAACTTTTTGAGCCAAAATCGCCAATCTCAATTTTACCTTCGATATTTCCTTACTTGAAATCGTTGTCGACTCAAAAGTATACTTGTCCCTATGTGCAGAATGTGTCCGATAGTAAAAACGAAACAAATATCTTGTCAACACATCTTCGAAATCTGAAAAGAACACTGCATGCGTCTTAACAGCTCTGGCCTTGACATCTGTGTCCATAGGCGAAAGATATTTTGTGGTCCAATTAGACTTAGCATTACGCACCCACGTCGGTCCATGCCACCAGAGATCACTTCCCGCCAGATCCGAAGGTGAAACTCCTCTACTAGCTAAATCCGCTGGATTATCTTCCGACCTAACATGATACCAGTTGTGTTTTCCGACATTCTCCTGAATTCTGCACACTCTATTAGCAACAAACGTTGTCCAACTACTTGGCGTTTTCCTCAACCAACAAAGCACAATAGTAGAATCGGTCCAACAATACACCTGTCTGTTCGCTACTCACTGTTCTTAAAAGCTCAGAAGCCAAAACTCCTCCACAAAGTTCCAGCTGAGGCAAAGAAATAGATTTAATAGGAGCGACTTTCGTTGTACAAGACAGTAAATGTGCATAAATTTGGCCAAATGCTTCAATGCGAATATAAATTGCCCCCGCGTATGCTTTTTCCGAAGCGTCGGAAAAAATATGCATTTCCGCTACAGTATCTGGAGAATATACATTAATATCGCGGTATCCGAATACTGTTTACATCCTTATAAAAATCAACGAATTTTCTCCATTTCCTTTCCGTTGACGAGAGCAAGAAATCATCCCAATCAATATTGTCGAGCCAAACCTTCTGCATAATCATTTTTGCGACAACAATTACCGCAGCTAACCAACCTACAGGATCAAATAATTTTGCAATCGTAGACAAAACCTCTCTTTTTTCATACCTAGACCTTTCAATAATGGGCTCCACATTAAAATAAAATCCAACTGAGCATTCCACTGAATACCCAGTGTCTTCGAAGTACTAGACTCCACAAAGGTCAAAAGCTTTGAATCCACCAAGTAATCTGGCGGTAAATCATCAACAATTTTGATCTCATTTGATGTCCATTTCCTCAATTCAAATTTAGCTGAAGACAAAACAGTTCTTAATTCATCCCGCGCCCTCAAAGCAGACGAAATATCGTGAGCCCCCGTCAATACGTCGTCAACGTACATATCCTTGCGTAAAATATCAGCAGCAAGGGGGTCCTCAGCCTCCGAATCCCCTGCCAACTGTAACAATGTCCTTATGGCTAAGTAAGGAGCGCAGTTGACTCCAAACGTCACTGTCTGTAACTCATACGTCATTACCTCTTCCACGGGAGAAGATCGAAAAAGAATACGCTGAAATGGCGTATGAGCGGGATCGAGATGAATTTGTCTATACATCTGAGTAATATCGCAGTTAAATACATATCGAAACAGCCTCCAACGCAAAATCTAAAATCTGATTGTAAAGTGGGCCCCACATAGAGGCAATCATTTAGACTATTTCTATTAGAGGTTCTGTTCGATGCATTAAACACCACACGCAATTTTGTGGTCTTCCTGTCAGGCCTAATCACTGGGTGATGAGGAAGGTAACACAAAAGAGAAGGTTTAGCAAAATTATCCGATACAGGCTTCATATGACCTAAAGTTAAATATTCTTCAACCACATCATCATATAATTCCTTGACATTAGGTTTACGCAGCAAAGAGGACTCATTTCTCAAGAATTGTGCCATGACATTCTGTTTCGAAAAGCCTAAACTGATAGAATGAGGAAATTCCGGCTTAAAAGGTAGCGTCACTACGTAACGACCGTCGGAGTCACGCCGCGTCGTTTTCCTATAATTATCCTCACAAAATTTATCCATCGGTGAAACAATTTTTCTTTTAGGAGTCTCTTCTAGTTCCCAGAAGCGAAGAAGATTTCTATTTAAATTGTCTTCCAGAGACGCCTCTATTGTGGTCGAATAAACTTGAACGCGTGATTCCTGAACAGATCCTGTAACAATCCATCCGAATACGGTCCGTTGCGCCACCAAAGATCCGAAAATATCACGATTAATTTCGCTCAAAATAATCTGTGGATACAAATCAGCGCCTAGAAGTACATCAATAGGCCGAGTTTGGTAAAAATGAGAGCCTACAATGAACGAAGGCAGATGGCCTGATATATTAGGTAGTACCAGGGCTATGGTTTCCAATAGGATAGATGACTCTAGGGGAGGACCAATTTTCAAACTACAAACTTTTCTAGTAGTGGCAGAAAGAGTTTGATTAATTCCTGAAACTCTGACATTCGTAGAGTGTGCAAATAGTTTCAAGCGATTCTGTAAATGCTCAGAGATGAAAGATGACTCTGAATCTGGGTCAATCAAGGCTCGAGCTGGGTAAGTCATACCATGTGAACAATATTCACTGTTTAATTCTGACTTGGGGTTTTCAGTAATTAAAAAAAAGCGTGCTTTACCTAGGTTAGGAAACTATGCTGGGGAGAAAAGAATTACCGCGGGTACGGAGGGATTTCCTGGGCTCTTTGGGGTACAGCCAGACACGGGTAAACATAAAATGAAAGGGATATACTTACATCAGTCTGGTAGGGTTACACATATGATACTTATCCAGTGAAAAAGACAAAATTGATCGATATTATGTATATGCCAGCGCTTTATTGTTGCTCAATGCAAAAGCTTATAGACGTTGTTCACAATGGTTGATTGATGTCACAATTGTTGGTTTGTTTCTCAAAAAAAGCAAAAATTAGGTTTTAACAAAAGGTATTTGATTCCCAAAAACAGGTTGATAATCTTCAAGAGCTGAATAGGTAATAAAATTATACAAATGTGAAATGGACCTTTTACGTAAAATTTAGTGACTACGTATTTCCAAATAATGGTTTTATTTCCCACTGGAAAAGGATTACCAGCGGTGTTTATTCTTAACCAGTCTTACTGCTTTCAACATCCTGCGGGCCCTTGACATATACGGATGGACATGCGTATTGTCAATTTCGTTTACAGTTGGTTGGCTAGTCGTTCCAGGGCGCGTACAGCCCCTAGTAGGATTCGTTTCGGGCTTGATGTTGCACCACTGGGTGAACGTCTAGTCTGGGCTGCGGAAGAGCTCCTATGGGAGCGCGAGGGAGATGCTGGACGGCGGTTGGTGCCAAGCCGGTCCTGTACTCTACCTCGTCGGGTATGTTGGCGTCGGCGCCGTGGACGACTCGGACGGCTGGGTTGGGGGTGAGGAGTTGCGGTGCGACTCTGTTGATGGAGAAGAGTGTGGTGAGCCCATCCACATTTTGCACACACATCAGCGGATACACAATCCTTGGTTTCATGTGATCTGGCCAGACAATTTAGGCAGTAGCCGTGCGTCCGGATCTGATGTCTGCGGGTTGCCACGTCCATTCTGAAAAACACTTTGCAGAACCGGAGCGGATGGAACTTGGCGCATACCAGGCACCGATGGATAGCAGGATTTCTTGGAGACCTGTGGAAGAAAAACCAAAAGTTATCATAATTGTTTGTTTAGGTGTTGCGAGCTAAGGTTAGAAGGATGCGAAATTATGGTGGGTGAGTGAACGGGATATTGGGAGACATTTTGGATTGAAAGTGAACTACGGGAGAGGGATAAACGTTCATATTGGAAGTGACGCTACGGGGGTAAGGAGCACGGCAGAGTCCCTTCCGGTTCAACCGGTAATACGCAGAGCTTGGATATCGGTCTTGTGCAGAGGCCCATTTGAGTCCGCAAGTCAGCGACTCGCACAAAGCCGTCACCTCCCGTGTGCACCTTCTCTACGCGACCCAGTCTCCATTCGCTAGGAGGCGCAAGGTCGTCTTTGATTACGACCAATTGCCCGGTCCCGATGTTTTCTTCGGGATGTTTCCACTTGTACCTTTTCTGCAGTTCCTTAAGGTACTCGTCTTTCCATCTTTGGGCAAATTGGTGGTGGAGAACCTTAAGCTTTTCCCATCTGTTACGCAACGGAGTCGGCTCCGAAGGGGGTTCGGGTGGCGCCATTAGAGGAGATCCACGCAAAAAGTGCCCTGGCGTAAGGACGAGAAGCTCATTGGGATCGTCCGACATAGGGGACAGCGGTCTAGAGTTTAGCACTGCCTCGATTCTGGTTAGGAGGGTGGTGAACTCTTCAAACGTGTATCTGTGGTTCCCAGCAACCTTACTGAAATGGGACTTAAATGACTTCACCCCAGCTTCCCACAATCCTCCCATATGAGGGGCATTTGGGGGATAAAATGCCATTGGAAACCGTGAGCTGAGTATTTTGCGATCATGTCCTTTGAAGCGGTATCAAGAAACTGGTCGAATTCCAGGCGGAGGGCTCTCTCTGCTCCTACGAAATTCGTTCCATTGTCCGACACGACCTTCTTCGGTAAGCCTCGTCGGCCGATAAATCGAGTGAATGCCGCCCGGGAGGAGTCGGTGGACAGGTCGGAGCACAGCTCGAGATGAACGGCTCTTTTGCAGAAGCAGACAAAAATGCAGACGTAGCCCTCATGATATGGGGCGTTTCTGAGCATAGAGGTCTTGATGGAAAATGGGCCTGCAAAGTCTAAGCCAGTAATGGTGAAGGGCAGGGAAAACGTGCTTCTTTCGGCGGGGAGAGCTCCCATCATCTGAGTCCTTACTTTTCTTTGATAGCGGACGCACGTTACACACTTTCTGACGCATAGCCGGATAGCAGATCTTAATCGGGGTACAAAGTATTCTCCCCTGACTGCGCGGAGCAGCAAGTTTGTTTCAGCGTGCATCAGGAGGTTATGCGAGAATTCGATGAACAGTCTGCAAAATCGAGAGTTGACGGGCAGAATAATGGGATTCCGTTCTTTACGGGTTAGTGCGGCGTTCGATATTCTGCCGTTCGTTCGCATCAACGTGTCTTCATCTAAAAAGGGATTCAAAGGATGTAGCGGGCTTTTATGACTAACTGGTTTCTTGCCTAGTAAACAGTAGAGTTCCTTGGGGTAATATAACCCTTGAGTCAACCGGAGCAGCGCGTGTTTTGTCTCTGCAAACTCTTGGTGGGTAATAGCGGAAATCCGTTGGACCCGATATGAGATCGATTGAGCGCGAGTGGTGCCTTGAGTTCTGGATCTGAGGTTTAGGGGCGGTTCCAACCTGGTACGTACTCTCTCGCGTAGAGTTCCAGTAAATCGTCGCACATAGGACAAGACCTGGATGGCCTTATCCCATTGGGAGGAGCGCTCGAGGAGTTCTTCACCTTCGGGGAATAAGTGGAACGCAGTAACTTTATGTCTCTTCTCGAGCGAGCTCTCTGTCATAGTTATGGGCTTTGGCCATTCTTCGGGGGACTTCAGAAGCCTAAGTGGGCCTCTCCACCAAATAGTATTGTCCAAAAGCTGGTCTGCGGTGCAACCTCGGGAGCCTAGGTCCGCTGGGTTATCAGCAGACCTCACATGCCGCCACCCCACATTGCCGACGTTTCGTCTTATTTCTGCGGTCCTATTGGCCACATACGTTCTCCAAGAGTTTGGAGGTTTCTCGAGCCAGCTGAGTACAATAGACGAGTCCAACCAGAGATATATCTCATGATTCCGGCAGGGTAGCGACCTCTCGATCTGCTTAATTAATTTCGACAGTAAAAGCGCTCCGCAGAGCTCTAGTCTCGGGAGACTTACTGGACTAATCGGCGCGACTTTTATCTTTGAAACATAGAGATGGGAATGTATACCCGCGTCATCTTGCACACGGAAGTATACCGCCGCGCTATATGCCTTCTCCGATGCATCACAAAAACCATGTATTTGAACGTGTAGGGATGGGGCAAACCTTATCCAACGGGGGATCGTCACCTTTGAGATCATGGGGAGATGCCTAACAAAGTTATTCCAGCTCTCTAATGTATGGGCCCGAACATTATCATCCCACCCTGTGCCCTCCAACCAGAGTTGCTGGAGAATCATTTTCGCCTGGATGACAACTGGGGAGATCCACCCGGCAGGGTCAAATAATTTGGCAACACTGGAAAGAATTTTCCTTTTGGTGATGGCATCAACTTGACTAATAGGTTCAATCGTATATGAGAAACAATCTGATATTGCATCCCATCGGATACCAAGAGTCTTTGTGGTACTTGCCTCGTGGAACTTGAGAAAGTCCGAGTCTAACAAGTCCTCCTTGGGGACCGACTCCAACACGTCCGGAGAATTCGAGGTAATCTTCTTCAATGGAAAGCCCGCAGCTCCGAGCGCTGAAACCACTTGGGACAGTGAATCAATCGCCGATCGAATGTCATGGGCTCCGGACAAGATATCATCAACATATGTCTCCTTCGTCAAAATATATGCTGCCTGGGGGTATTCTTCTGCTGAATCTTGTGCTAACTGAAAGAGTGTCCGTATAGCCAAGTAGGGAGCACAATTTACTCCGAAAGTTACTGTATTCAGAGAAAAGTCTTGAACTGATGCCTTTGAATTTCGGCGAAAGAGTATTCGCTGAAACTGAGCATCGTCATCGTGCACGAGAATCTGGCGATACATTTTCTGTATGTCACCATTAAACACATATTTGTACAGCCGCCAATTTAAAACCAAAGACATCAAATCAGCTTGTAGGGTGGGACCTATATGAAGCAAGTCATTGAGAGACAATCCTGAGCTAGTCTTTTTCGAGGCATTAAAAACTACTCTCACTTTTGTACTCCGACTTTCGGGCTTAAGTACTGCATGGTGAGGAAGATAAAAACTTCTGCATCCCTCACGTGATACAACTTCTACTGCATTTGTGGGTTTCATATGATTTAGCGAAATATATTCTTCTAAAACACCGTTATAAGTTTCCGATAGATCTCCTTTTCTTTCCAAAGACTGTTCCAAGTGTAAGTATTGAGCCATTGCTGACGACCGGGACACTCCGAGGCTTATATCCTGTGGGAATTCTGACCTAAAGGGAAGCCTCACAACGTAGCGACCCCCGCCGTTCCGCACCGTGGTTTTCGTGTATAAGTCTTCATAAAAGGCTTCTTCCTTGGAGATCGGACGCTGGTTGGGGACCTCTTCGTCTTCCCAAAACCTTCTCAATTCATCACCAAGGGAGTCAGAAGAAATTTCGCTGGCCCCAATGGAAAAGATAGCGACTGTTTCAGCGACAAGCGGCCCACTTATTACCCAACCGAATATAGTGTTCTGGACTAGAAGTGACGGGGACACCTTTCTAACACCTTCAAGTAACACCTGTGGGAGCACATCACTGCCTATGAGTATATCAACGTGACTCGGTAGATGGAACTCTGGATCAGCTAACTTAATATCATCTAGCTCCATCTTAGGGACGTTCGATCCTGCTAGCCTGTGCCTAGGTAACACGCGAGTTAAATGAGTTATTTATTATTCTTCCCTATAGTAAGAATAATACACAATACTTTTGTTGTTTTATGTTGTCAGCTCTTCAGAGTGACAACTTAATTTATTTAAACCGATCTTAAGACTAATTTTACAAAATATTTAAAATCTAATATAAACTAAGTAACGTCAGTATTTTTATGCTTACGTTACTGTTTAGCAAAATGTGGGAAAATATAAAAGGTGTAACTTGAGGTAAGCAACGTAAGTATTTTATGCTTACGTTGCTGTCTAGCAAAATGTGGGAATAAAACTTTAGGGTTTCGCTACACTTTGCCAGCCATTATAATTATTTTGGGTATCAGGATGTGACTCCTCCACCCTTAGTCTAAAACACTCCTGGGTTTTAGTATGTACATATGTAAGTATAAATTTTTGTAATCTTATGATAAGCCATACTTTTCCTTTATTCTTTTTAGTTCAAAATCTTCCGTTTCTGGCTTGTTTCTAATTTTAATTTTGTTTACTATAACATTCTTTCTACTTTTTATTATTACAATTAATATAATTACGATTACAAGCACAAATACTATGTTTATTCCATAGGAAATATTTTTGTGGATTTTCAATTCCTCTATTCTCAAAGTTTCTTAGTTCTATTTGCTTAAAATTAATTGGTGTTATATTAGAAATTGAAAAGTTGTTATTCGGGTAAAAATATCTGTCCTGAAAAGCTATTCTATTATTTTTGAAGATTTGGCTGTTAATTTTCAGTTCGCAATCATAAAAGAAAAGCTTTCGATCATCACAGTCCTGTATAATTTCTAAGTCGTTGGCATTTTTTATTAAAATCATATCATCTTCAAACGTTTCAATTTCGGTTGCATTATTATACTTAAAATTACAGTTGTTCAACAAAGTGCAGTGTTTACTATGCTTTAAATTTTTGAGATAAACATTCTCCTCATAAGTAAAAACATGGTGTTCAATTTCAATAACACAGCTATTTGGCTCATTAATTTCCATACAATGTTTATTTGGTAAAGGTATAATCATTTTTAGGTCATTTTGAATGTAGTCAGTTGGAATTTTTATTGCAATAATCAGAATTCCGTCTTTGTAGTTTAAAACGTCAGCTTTCATGGATTTTAATTTAAATAAGTCAATTTCGAATTTATCAATTTCTTCTGATGTTAAGATACTTGGGTGAAAAATGTGATTCTTAACAGAAGCAATGTTGTCCTGAATATGTTCGATTTTTCTAATATTTGATCTGTCCTCTTCTACAGCTGATTTTAAAATTTGGACCGATTAGTTAAACTGTGTGTTTATAAATTTGTTTATTAACTGCACCTGTTGTATTATGACTGTTCTCATCTATTACACTAAGATGCTCAAGGATCTCTTGACGATCATCATCATTCATAACTCCAGTTAGCCACTTATAAGCATGACCAACGAAGTTAAACAGTCCCCTTTTTCTCCTTAGTTCCATCGGAGTGATTGATTTCAATTTAGATTTTATAATTTTTATTTCCGTTTCGATCATTTTCATGTTATCAAGGTATACATTTTTTATACTATTCTCGACCTGATTTAAAATCTGATATAATTCCTTGGTATCAACTAAGTGCAATACTGTAATCGTCGATAAAAATTATGAATGAGTTATTTACTGTTTACGTAAGTATCGACGTGAATTATTTCATTTGTGGTGGAAGAGGTTTCAGTTATTTTGAACTTATTTTTTATTGGGTTTCTGTCATATTTAGCTGACGAACAAATGTGACAGTTATTTATTATTTTATGTATCGACAATTTCAAATGTGGATTATATAACCTATGCTTGATACTCTCGTAGGTAGCTATAATACCCGAGTGTCCACTTTCGTATTTATGGAACAACGATATCTGTTTATTGAGTTCATTATCATCCTCAATATCTCTAGCTAAATAAGAACACTTGACTAATTTAAAGTTGTTTCTGTCTGGAAATTCCGCTACCAACTTCAGTTGAACCTTGTAATATTCGTGATCATTTAATTTGGAAAATATCCCTATTTTTCCTTTAGCAACCTCCCTCCTTAAAATATTGGATATGTTATTATTTGCAATGTCGTGTCTGTCTATATAAACTCTTTTATTGCCAAAAACCGCTTCAATGTCTTTCTCTTTAATATCCACTACAATAATTTGAGTTTTAAAACGATTTACTACCGTATCCAATATTGGAATACCATCGTGGAGATCCTCCTCTTGAGAGTGTGCAGTCTCAACATCTAAAGAATCTCCAATATTGCTTGTTTCACCGCAGTCCATCAACTCCTCTGATGTATTTATCTCGTTTCTTTCGACATTGATTCTACTTAGGAAATCTGCTATATAGTTGCACTTCCCTTTTATATATTCTATCTTAAAATTATATTCGCCTAAGTCAATCAGGTATCTTTGTAGCCTAGGGCTTATATCTTTGCCTGCATATTTACTTATGAGCCACTTCAGTGGTTGATGGTCGCTTTCTAGGTCGAATTCTTTCCCATAAATGTATGGCCTAAAATATTTAACACCCCAAACTATTACCAACAATTCTTTATCAATTGTTGCATAGTTTGTTTCGTGTTTGTTCAACGTTCGCGAAGCATATGCTACTGGGTAACCATCTTGAGTTAAGACAGCTCCAATTGCGTTATTGCTTGCATCAGTGACGATTTTGAAACGTTTTGAAAAATTTGGGTATCTCAGTATGGGTGAACTCGTTATAAGCTCCTTAAGTTTTTCAAAAGCCACTATATAGCTAGGGTCATTCATATTAATTTTTGTGTTTTTCTGCAAATACTTGGTCATTGGGTATGCAATTTTGGCATAGTTGTTAATAAATTTTCTATAGAAACCGGCCATTCCTAAAAAGGACTTAGTCTGTTTTTCAGTACTCGGTAGTTTCAAATTTTGTATTATTGAGATTTTGTTAGGATCTGGCTTTATACCATTAGTTGTTAATATGTGACCCAAAAACTGTGTTTCTTTCTTGAGAAAGTCACACTTGTTAATTTGTATCTTTAGCTTAGCCTTCCTTAGGGTTCTAAATATATCCTTTATATTATCGATATGTTCCACCAGAGATGAACTGAATATTAAAATGTCATCCATATACACCACACATGTCTTGTTTATGAAATTTCTTAGCACAGAGTTCATCAATTTCTGAAAGGTTGATGGTGCGTTACGAAGACCAAAAGGCATTCGAATAAATTCGTAATGCCCAAAGGGTGTAGAGAATGCCGTTTTCTTTCGATCTTCCTCCTTAAGGAGTATTTGATGGAAACCTTTTGCCAGATAATGCTCTGCCTTATTTATCTAAAATACTGTTAAGGTTAGGTATAGGGTACCTGTCTTCTACTGTAAATTCATTTAGTTTGCGATAGTCTGTTACTAATCGCCATTTTTTCTCTCCAGAGTTATCGGCTTTTTTGGGCACAATCCATAAAGGACTATTGTATGCAGAATTGCTCTCACGAATAATGTTTTGCTTTAACATATATTTTATTTGTTTGTTTATTTCGTCTTCATGAATTTGGGGGGATCTGTATATTTTTGAATAGAGTGGTTTGTCAATTGTAGTAACGATTTGATGTTCTGTTTGGGTTGTGGCTGAAAGGTTATCGCCTTCTACATAAAATAAATCTTTAAACTCAGTCAGAAGATTTTTGATTGCTCTACTTTCCTCTTCATTTAAGTGACAAAAATCAAGTTTGTCTACGATATTTGTTTTTGTAACTGGTTCCAATACACTTATATTCTCATCAAAGAAAGAACAGTACATTTCCTCAAAAAACAATTTTTTGCCTAAAATTTTTATATAACCATGTTCGTTATTTATTCTTGTCTTAAGGGGTACCAAAAAATTTTGTCCGATTATTCCATCATATTTATTATTGCTGAAATTAATAATTTTCCAACTTAAAGTTCCTTGAGCAGAAAATTCCTTTGGGAAGGGAGTTACAACTTTAAATTTAATTATGTTTGTACCGTTAATTGTTCTGTATTGAACGGGTTTCATTAATTCTTCTCTTTGAAAATTTTTTAGAACTACTCCTTGGCTCATATTGAGAGCTGTTTGTCACAGAATTTTTCCAACTGTTATTAGGGTTTGACTCGGACTTTTGCCGATTGTAGTTTCGATTAAAATTTTGATGTCCGTTCGCCTTGTTCCTATAGTAATTATTACTGAAATTTTTATTTGCCTTATGCCTACTGTCAATAGCTCTACTATCGTCTAGCAATCTAAGTTTAGTATATTTGTTTACTATGTCGTTTAATGTCAAAGTTTCATCTAAATGAACTCTGAGTGGTCCATCTATTTTTTCAATTAAGATATTCACTAAGTCCCTGTCTACATTTTCTGAGCTATACAACATAGATTTATTATCATCTAGTTCATAAATTTCGCTTATTTCATTTTTTGCTAATTCGAAACAATCAAAAAGTTCTCTTAAGTTACTCACTTTAATGTATCGATACCTGTTGAAAATCTCGGCATACGATGCCTTCGGTCTGGCTTGGACCTTCAACTTTGCTTTTAATTGATCCCATGAGATGTCTCCAAGTTGCCTTATATATGTTGCGAAGTCTGCAGTGATTTTTTCGTTTATTATTATCTGGATTCCAAACTTAATTATCTCCGCAAAGACCTATTAACATTTCTATGGATTTTATAAATCCATTGATGCTATGGTTGTTATTCAGTGGTCCAATTTGTCGAAACTGCTGAATTATGTCTTTCGGTTCCATTAGGAGATAATTCTGCTGATGAAGCTGCTGTTGGTGTATTTGCTGCTGCTGTTGCATTTGATGTTCTTGATGTAATTGCTGTTGTTGTTGTTGTAGCTGTTCACGTTGTTGCTGTAATTGCTGCTGCAGCTGTTCATGTTGTTGCTGTAATTGCTGTTGTTGTTGGAGGATTTTTGTTCTTGCAACCGCAGGACCGCCTCTAATTCAGCGATATTTTCCTGCATTGCCCCGTCGGCTTGATGCAGATCCCTGTTTGCATCAAATCTACTCATCTTTTTTACAGTAACTTTGCCAATATTGGTTTTGTTTAATTTCTTAAAATTTTTAAGTTTCTTCTTTTTTTTGTATAGAATTTTTGCACTTCTTATTTGCCAACAAACAATTTTTAGTTTTGTTGATCTTTGTTGCTTTTAGTTTTAATAAATTAACAAATTGTTGTGTAAAAAAAATTTTATTCGTTCTTAAAAAAAGGTTTCTTCTCTCACATTAGTATATTTTCTTTTAAAGTTCTCTTTATAATTTTTGTTTATTCACTTTTATACATTTTTCTTTTTTATTCTTGAAATTAATTATTTATATTTCAATTAATTTAATATTTATCCGAAGTTTTTCACCGACTGCGCAAGTTAAATGAGTTATTTTTTATTCTTCCCTATAGTAAGAATAATACACAATACTTTTATTGTTTTATGTTGTCAGCTCTTCAGAGTGACAACGTAATTTCTTTAAACCGATCTTAAGACTAATTTTACAAAATATTTAAAATCTAATATTAACTAAGTAACGTCAGTATTTTTATGCTTACGTTACTGTTTAGCAAAATGTGGGAAAATATAAAAGGTGTAACTTGAGGTAAGCAACGTAAGTATTTTATGCTTACGTTGCTGTCTAGCAAAATGTGGGAATAAAACTTTAGGGTTTCGCTACACTTTGCCAGCCATTATAATTATTTTGGGTATCAGGATGTGACTCGCGAGTTATCTTACGCACCACTACCGCGTGAATGTGCAGCAATCCTTTGTCCCTGCCCGATTCCATGTATCTGGAACCGCTTGAATTCCGTGGTTAACACTATCTGCTGCTGCAGCTTCCTGGAGATAAATGTCCTCTCAGAGCCCTGATCTAGGAACGCACGCGCCTTAAATATTTCCCCCCGTTCCTGTATTTGCACTACTGCTGTGGGAAGCAGAATACCCTCCGCCACCGATTGGTTGTGGGCCTGCGTCACATGAGTAGCCGTCATCGCCGCATTCTTCTTCCTTGCCTGAGCGGAAGTTCCCGGGGAAACGTCCAGAGGAGGGTCTATGGGATTCGTCTTGGCAGGCTTAGTGAAATGTAAAAGCGAGTGATGGTTTCTCTGACAATGCGTACACGAGAACCGACTGGGGCAGTCTTTTCTGAGGTGACTGTATGCTAGGCAATTTAAACACACCTGATTGTTGGTGACGAACTTATTTTTAGCCTGGGGGTCAAAACTTAGAAATCGTGAACAATTCCTCAGCGGATGATTAGCACCACATACCTTACAGGCGCATTGGGTTGGTTCTATTTTGGTATATCGGTTGCCTGACCAGCGCGAGTCCCTCTCCTGAGCCAGCGCCTTTGCGTCCTGTTTTCGGGACTCCAAACACTCCACAACCTCACACCTATGAGAGAGAAATCTGTCCATCTCCTCCCATTTTACCAGATTCTTATGGGAATCTAGAGACTGTTCCCATAAAGATAGAGTTTCTATTGGCAACTTACTAGAGCATAGAATTATTACAAAGGGATCCCATTCGCCTATTGGTACATCCTGAACCTTTATGGCTGAGAGACAGTCGTTGATCGTGGTCTGAATATTCTGAAGGGCCTTACTACTTTCAACGGTAACCGGGGATAGATTAAGGAGGATCTTAATCTGATTCTCCACCAGAATCCTTCTATTTTCACACCGATCCCTCAACGCTTCCCACGCAAGGGGGTTATTGGAGCATAACTTATATTTCCTAATTATACTACCTGCCTGACCCTGAACCTTCAGCCTCAGATGGTATAATTTTTGAACCAGGGGTATTCTCGGGTTGTGTATGTATACGGCAGTAAACATGTCCCGGAAGGTCGGCCACTCCTCATAGCCACCGTAAAAGACATCTGTATCACAGGGCGGGACTTTGGCGTGAGCATAGTGGTCTTCGTTAAAGGAGGGGAGGGGAGCTGTGGCAGTCACATCCCTGACAAAAATTTTTTGCAGTTCCAGAATCTTCGACTTCGAGGTGTGATATGCCCTAGTGCAATTTGAGTACTTGGCTCTGACCGATTCTATAAACCCTTTCCCTGATTTTGCGTCCCTATCTACACAGACAGCTCTATATGATTTGTGCAAATTTGCCCATCGGTCCTTGAGGTCCTGGAGGTTTACTTCAAGAAGAGTCTCAGTGAGATCCTCAGGCGGAGTGTTGTCGAACTCCGAGCAGAAAGTGATCAGATCGTCGGAATCAAAAATGAATTCTTCCTCCATCCCTGACAATGGCTGATTACCTCTTGTATAAACAATTGTGGAAGAGTTCGTAAAGGGGTTCGCCGAGTGGATTTGTTCTGGCCTGGGTCAAACGAATTCTATCGAGGTCAAGAAACTCTCTCTCTAAGCCCTAAATTACCGAGGGGATTTCAAGATTAGAGTCTAGATCCGATCTGAATTAGACCTTTTTTTCCAATAGGGTTCTTGAAATGTAAGTGCAATTGTCTATAACTAACCAGGATTTACTGATTTACGTTGGAAAATAATTTTACAATTTTAAATGTTCGCTGGGGTTGGCGATTTTAATTTTGAAAATAATTTTACAATTTTAAATGTTCGCTGGGGTTTGCGAAATTTAATTTTTTCTTTTAAATCCTTGATTTATTGGGGATTCACGGGGGTTTGCGAATTCCAATGATTTAATAATTAAACGTTCGCTGGGGTTTGTGAAGATTAATTTTGAATATAATTTTACAATTTTAAATTTTACAAATTTAAATGTTTTTAATGTTTTTTCTTTTAAATCCTTGATTTATTGGGGATTCACGGGGGTTTGCGAATTCCAATGATTTAGTAATTAAACGTTCGCTGGGGTTTGCGAAGATTAATTTATAGTATTTCGCGGGGGTTTGCGAATTCAAATGATTTAATGATTAAACACTCGCGGGGGTTTGCGAAGTTTAATCTATAGTATTTCGCGGGGGTTTGCGAATTGAAATGACATAATAGTTAAACGTTCGCTGGGGTTTGCGAAGATTAATTTATAGTATTTCGCGGGGGTTTGCGAATTCAAATGATTTAATGATTAAACATTCGCTGGGGTTTGCGAAGTTTAATCTATAGTATTTCGCGGGGGTTTGCGAATTCAAATGATATAATAGTTCAATGTTCGCTGGGATTTGCGAAGTTTAATTTATGCCTTGGTATCTAATGGTTTTATTTTTTCCGGGAATTTGGGAATCCAACGAAGTTGTCAAGTTATTTGTGTTCGCCGGGATTTGCGAACCCTTGCATCATACTTTACAACTCACGTTGTTGTATCAATATACGTGATTGAGGGAATCTATATCGTATGATTTCTTTCCCGGTTTTAGGATATACATATATACATATAAATATAAAAACTCACGGTATCCTGGTATGTTTACTTCTCTAGACTTTTCCTTTTTGTGTGTTGCTATTTGTTGTTGTCCAATGATGTGCTGGTACTAGCTGATCTTGTGGGTTTTATTTTAAATATTTATAATAATCGGGGGTTTTTTTTTTATTAGTTTGTATGAACGGTCGTTAATTTTAAATGTTTTTGCTTTCCGTTTATAATGGGTTAATTACACCTTACACTTATATTTACGTATTTCTTCTTTATATCTGCTTGGCTTTTTTTTCCTTTTTCTAACTTTATTTATCAGAATACGTATATAAATTTTGTGTGTCACGTTAAACTATTGCTCCCGTGTAAACCGATTTATTATTCAAAATATAATTTTATTCACCGCATACGTACGTCAGTGTTTTTGAAGCTGTTTACAATATTATATTTTCTTTTACTTTTGTCCTTACGCGTTACTTATTGTGATATGCCTCTGTATTTCATCTTCGGTTTATATTTTTTTTTTGTATTCACGCTATATAATTATTACTTCGAGTTAACTTTTTAGGTATAGGTGTATTTCCGTATTTTGCTTGAACCGTACAACTTTTGCTTTGTCTCTTTTTTTGGGTTATCATTTTTAAGACATCACTGTCATAGCATAATTTTGAGTTTGACTTCAGTAAGTCTTTAGATTGTATTAAAGACGACAAAGTGTTTACCTGAAGTCTGTTCCTTATTTTAGTTTTAATTAAATTTTGAACTGAAAAAACTCTTTCAACACTTGCTGAAGAGTGTGGAATAGATAGAATCCCTTGAACGATTTTGTATATGTTTGAAAATAAAAGTTCATCCAAACCATTTTGGCATTTTTTTTAAATTTAAGCATTTCTTCTTCAGGTATAGATTTTGTTGTGATGCAGAGCTCAACTGCTGCGCCACAATAAATTTCCTTTGTTGGAAGCTGGTTGTTGTTAAGATTTATACAACTTATGTCAAGACTATCAATATATTGGTTGTTTAAGAAATTTCGAGCCAACTGTTTGAACAAAAATGAAATCCTTTTGATTAGTAAATTAACACGGGAATCTTCACTTTGCATTTCAATATTAATATCATTGATTATCTAAATTATGTATGAATTTTTCATACATAATTCATTTATTAATAAAAAATAACAAAAAATAATTTGCAGTCATGCAAGATTCGAACTTAAGCCCGATAAAAAATTAACAATTTATCATTGATTATCTTCAAAACATAGGATAAGAAAAAGAAATATAATTTCATTGTATCGTAATTTAGATTGTTCAAAATAAAACCAGCTTTTTCATTTTCTTTAGATTCGAAGTTTGATAGAGTAAAATAATATGTTAAAGGATCCCACTGTTCGATTATTCTATCCACTGCTGTTTGTCGCGATAGCCATCTTGTTGGTGCATATTTGAGAATAGCATGTTCTTCTGAGTTGAAATATTTTTGGAAATTTGAGAAATCTGATTTTCGAGAAGAGCTGTTGCAAAAATATTGGTTAATGCCTCTTATTAGTTCATCGATTGTTTTGGGCAAACACTGCGCAGCATTTTGTGACGCCAAATTCAAACTGTGGCAGATACAACCGCTGCGTACAGATTTGGTTGAACTTCTTTTAACAAAGTCTGCACACTATTACTCTTCCCCATCATAACTGAACAATTGTCCGCACCAAATCCGACTAAATTGTTAATAGGAATTTCAGTATTCTGTAAAACTTCCATGATAGCACTAAAAATCGATTGAGCAGAGCCGTCAGGTACTTGAACCAAGGTCAAAAAGCGGTCAACACATTTCCCAACAAATAATCGTACTAAAATGGCCAAATTTTTTGACACTGTGCAGTCCGTACTTTCGTCCACAACGATTGAAAAGTATTGTTGTTTGCATAAATTAACAACTTGTTTTGTATTGGCTGGGCCAATGCAGTCCACAATATATTTTGTACCTTTTCGACGATTAATATTGAAATTTTTCACAATAAAAGAATTTGTTATCCCATTTTTTAGTACAGCATTTAAATGATCCAGGACAGCAAATGCTAAATTATGTTCAGCCACAAAATTTGTCAACATAATCTCCAGGTTCCTAGCTTTGTTGGAAATAGAATCTGAAACTGTTACCTTTGTAATGAAATTATCCAATTTTGGGGTGCTTCTGGCGTTAATTTCTAATTTTTTATGGACGTCTGTATCGGCATGTCTCTGAAGGTGATATTGACTCCCAATAATTATTGTATCACACAGAATACACAGTTTCTTTCCTTTTTGGTCTTCTTTTAACCATGGATACAATAACAACCAATCCGATCTAAATTTTCTGTCTTTTTTATTTTTTGAACATGAAGCTGCATCGGTTTTGGTCACACATCTAAAAAAACATGAGTATTAAACAAGTAAAAACGTTATATTCGACCGGGTCGAATCTTAAATATCCAAATATTTAGTAAGTGAATTTGAAATGCTTAACTTGGTGGGACAGAGTTCCTTTATATAATATCGTACGTCAACGCCCACTAAAGGGGGCGGGGTTCAAAAATATACAATATCATGTTTTCCACAGACGAACGTGTGGGCATTGCTAGACCGTCTTAGACTTCATCACAATTCTCTTTGGAGGCTATAAAAACTGTATTTTGGCGGGGTCGCTCTGGCAAGGACTGTGGGGGAAACATTTCACCTTTGTCATAAAACACTAAAAATAAATGCTTGGGATAATTATATACAAAATTAAAATTTCTTTTTTTTGATAGGGTCATTTAGAGGGCAAAGGGGGAGAGGGGGTAAGGCAGAAACAGATACACATAAAACTGTAAAAATAAATGCTTGGGATGATTATACAAAAAATAAAAAAAAATGTATATTTATTTTTAATAGGGTCATTTAGCGGGCAAAGGGGGAGGAAAGGGTAGGGCAGCAACAGGCAGTCATAAAACTCTAAAGATAAATGCTTGGGATGATTATATACAAAATTTAAAAAAAAAAATTTTTTTTGGTAGGGTCATTTAGGGGGCAAAGGAAGAGGGGGGGGGGGGGGGGTAGGGCAGAAATCGGCAGTCATAAAACTCTAAAGGTAAATGCTTGGGATGATTATATACAAAATTTAAAAAAAAAATTTTTTTTTGGTAGGGTCATTTAGGGGGCAAAGGAAGAGGTGGGGGGGGGAGGTAGGGCAGAAATCGGCAGTCATAAAACTCTAAAGATAAATGCTTGGGATGATTATATACAAAATTTAAAAAAAAAAATTTTGTTTGGTAGGGTCATTTAGGGGGAGAAGGGGAAGGAGGGGTAGGGCAGAGTAGTACCAGGTTTCGTCTCAGCTTCGTCATTAAAGCTTAAAAGTGTTATTTTTAAGGAATGTAGGCTTAAGTAAAACAATTTGTTAAATTTTTATGCTATTTTTGCCTATAATAACGCCCACTGAAGTGGGCGGGGTCAAAAAATATTTTTATTTTATTTAATGGCTCCAAGTTTAAGGCGTTGGACCGTATTTGACATAAAAATATATCATTTGCTTAACAAAATAACCAAAAAACTATAAAAATTATGTTGTTTTTTCTGGGTTGGGTTAGTTCTTCTTAGGGGAACTTTTTTCCCTCTTGCCCGATTTAGCCCATCTTCGAACTTAACCTGCTCTAAGTTTTAAAATATATTTATGCCAAATTTCAAGAGTCTAGCTCTTTTCGTTTGGACTGAATCGTGATTTCCACAGACGGACGGACGGACGGACATGCTCAGATCGTCTTAGATTTCATCACTGATCAAGAATATATATACTTTATGGGGTCTGAGATGGATATTTCGATGCGTTACAAACGGAATGAGAAAGTGAATATACCCTCCAAATTCTTTTTTGGAGGGTATAAAAAAATACAGTTTATATTTTAGGTAACTTACCCATTTAAAAATTTGTCCATTTTTATTATTTATAGTTAGCATACACTTAAATAACTATGCGAATACTTTTTCTAAACAACGAAAGCTAAAAATCAAAGTTTTTCTTGCACGAAATCTACGAACTGCTGTGTTAATTTACTATGTTTTGGTTTTCTTTAAAGAGAGTTGAGCTGAAGTATGTTTATCGACGGCGGCGGTTGAACTTTTTAAACACCGGCGGCGGCAGCGCGCCCTTTCAAGTAAGACGAGTCGTACAGGAGTGAAAAATAAATTTTCGTCCACTTTAGATTTTTTTTAAAGTTAGCAAGGACGCGACCTCACAGAATTTGTTCGTTTTTTGAGTCAGTTGTGTTGAATCTTGAACAATTCACATATACGATTTAACGAATGATGTAAAACTGGCCACATTATAAAAGGCGTACAAAAACCTATATTTTCGACGGCGGCTAATATATGTATGACAAAAACGCTGGCTACTCGGTGCGCCATTTCGGCAAAGAGAACAAAATAGAAGCGAACAAAAACCAACATATAAGATGTCATTCACTTGAAAGTAATACTTTCAGAAAAGGGATTTTTTTCATTGTTGCAGCTTTTAGAAGAACACATTTTTACAACAGATTTTACAAATTTTGCTGAAGTATTTTATACAATATTAAAAACTTTTTTAAAAAATTTTGGATTGTTGCATTAGTGCCAAAATTTGGGTGAGCGTGCCATCGTGCCATTAATCATTGAATTGTGTCAAAAATGGCACAATCGTGCCACATTTACCAACCGTGGTTCTTATTATTATTTTTACACCAACAAATTCCACTGCAATTGCGGTACTTATTTTGCTTGCAATTTGTTGCTATAAAATAACGACTCGTTTCACTTTTAAGCAATTTTTAGTTGTTGCTTTACTATTGAAATTTTAGGTTTTTTCTTGGTTTTTAATCTTATGTATACCTATATGAATTTTTATTTTTACCGTTTTTTAGGTAAGTATGGAATTTTTGGAACTTTTTAACGGCTATTTTGCCTGTAACTTTTCTTAACGGTTCTTTTGCACGAAATCCACTTCACATTACATTTTTTCCTTTTTTAAATTATTTTTTTTCCTTATTTTTAGTTTCGAACAATTCAAATTTTCCGTTTGTCAGCCACTACATATAATTTTATTTTAACTTCTTTTTGTATTATATATTTTGCCACTGAGTTTTTTTGTTTTTTCTTCTTTTTCAACCTTTTCTGTAGATATTAACTATGTTATATAATTCAGATTTTGTCTAATTTAAATCCACAGGACACACAAATTTTTATTTGCTGCAATTTTTATTTGTTTGGTTTTAGCGCTTTGTCTTGGCTTATTTGCTTGCTGTTCTTAGTGCCCCTTTGGCACACTAAATTATTTATTATTATTTTTTTCAATACAGTCTATTTTTGCCACAAATATTACAATATAAATATTGTATTTGTTATTTTCGTTTAGCCACTAAGTATAGGAACTTATGTTTTATTTTTTAATGTTTAATTCTGGGATTTTTACGCTTTCGTCCACTTGCTTAGCACAATAGAAAAAACCGACTGTGATATTCTTTTTATTTTATGTTGAGATGATCTTAATTCTCTTTGCTTTTACTTTTGCAAACTTCTGTGTGTATCAGAACTGTGTGTATGCTCGTACGTATGTATATGCATACTCTTTACTATAGAGATGCCAGTGTGCACACAGATAATATAGCTGGGATTATCACTACGTTGTTGATGCTGGGAAGGATATTCTTTTGGACTATTTTATAGCTCGTCCACTTGGTTTTCTCGAAGGACCATGTTTAATTCTGACTTGGGGTTTTCAGTAATTAAAAAAAAGGGTGCTTTACCTAGGTTAGGAAACTATGCTGGGGAGAAAAGAATTACCGCGGGTACGGAGGGATTTCCTGGGCTCTTTGGGGTACAGCCAGACACGGGTAAACATAAAATGAAAGGGATATACTTACATCAGTCTGGTAGGGTTACACATATGATACTTATCCAGTGAAAAAGACAAAATTGATCGATATTATGTATATGCCAGCGCTTTATTGTTGCTCAATGCAAAAGCTTATAGACGTTGTTCACAATGGTTGATTGATGTCACAATTGTTGGTTTGTTTCTCAAAAAAAGCAAAAATTAGGTTTTAACAAAAGGTATTTGATTCCCAAAAACAGGTTGATAATCTTCAAGAGCTGAATAGGTAATAAAATTATACAAATGTGAAATGGACCTTTTACGTAAAATTTAGTGACTACGTATTTCCAAATAATGGTTTTATTTCCCACTGGAAAAGGATTACCAGCGGTGTTTATTCTTAACCAGTCTTACTGCTTTCAACATCCTGCGGGCCCTTGACATATACGGATGGACATGCGTATTGTCAATTTCGTTTACAGTTGGTTGGCTAGTCGTTCCAGGGCGCGTACAGCCCCTAGTAGGATTCGTTTCGGGCTTGATGTTGCACCACTGGGTGAACGTCTAGTCTGGGCTGCGGAAGAGCTCCTATGGGAGCGCGAGGGAGATGCTGGACGGCGGTTGGTGCCAAGCCGGTCCTGTACTCTACCTCGTCGGGTATGTTGGCGTCGGCGCCGTGGACGACTCGGACGGCTGGGTTGGGGGTGAGGAGTTGCGGTGCGACTCTGTTGATGGAGAAGAGTGTGGTGAGCCCATCCACATTTTGCACACACATCAGCGGATACACAATCCTTGGTTTCATGTGATCTGGCCAGACAATTTAGGCAGTAGCCGTGCGTCCGGATCTGATGTCTGCGGGTTGCCACGTCCATTCTGAAAAACACTTTGCAGAACCGGAGCGGATGGAACTTGGCGCATACCAGGCACCGATGGATAGCAGGATTTCTTGGAGACCTGTGGAAGAAAAACCAAAAGTTATCATAATTGTTTGTTTAGGTGTTGCGAGCTAAGGTTAGAAGGATGCGAAATTATGGTGGGTGAGTGAACGGGATATTGGGAGACATTTTGGATTGAAAGTGAACTACGGGAGAGGGATAAACGTTCATATTGGAAGTGACGCTACGGGGGTAAGGAGCACGGCAGAGTCCCTTCCGGTTCAACCGGTAATACGCAGAGCTTGGATATCGGTCTTGTGCAGAGGCCCATTTGAGTCCGCAAGTCAGCGACTCGCACAAAGCCGTCACCTCCCGTGTGCACCTTCTCTACGCGACCCAGTCTCCATTCGCTAGGAGGCGCAAGGTCGTCTTTGATTACGACCAATTGCCCGGTCCCGATGTTTTCTTCGGGATGTTTCCACTTGTACCTTTTCTGCAGTTCCTTAAGGTACTCGTCTTTCCATCTTTGGGCAAATTGGTGGTGGAGAACCTTAAGCTTTTCCCATCTGTTACGCAACGGAGTCGGCTCCGAAGAGGGTTCGGGTGGCGCCATTAGAGGAGATCCACGCAAAAAGTGCCCTGGCGTAAGGACGAGAAGCTCATTGGGATCGTCCGACATAGGGGACAGCGGTCTAGAGTTTAGCACTGCCTCGATTCGGGTTAGGAGGGTGGTGAACTCTTCAAACGTGTATCTGTGGTTCCCAGCAACCTTACTGAAATGGGACTTAAATGACTTCACCCCAGCTTCCCACAATCCTCCCATATGAGGGGCATTTGGGGGATAAAATGCCATTGGAAACCGTGAGCTGAGTATTTTGCGATCATGTCCTTTGAAGCGGTATCAAGAAACTGGTCGAATTCCAGGCGGAGGGCTCTCTCTGCTCCTACGAAATTCGTTCCATTGTCCGACACGACCTTCTTCGGTAAGCCTCGTCGGCCGATAAATCGAGTGAATGCCGCCCGGGAGGAGTCGGTGGACAGGTCGGAGCACAGCTCGAGATGAACGGCTCTTTTGCAGAAGCAGACAAAAATGCAGACGTAGCCCTCATGATATGGGGCGTTTCTGAGCATAGAGGTCTTGATGGAAAATGGGCCTGCAAAGTCTAAGCCAGTAATGGTGAAGGGCAGGGAAAACGTGCTTCTTTCGGCGGGGAGAGCTCCCATCATCTGAGTCCTTACTTTTCTTTGATAGCGGACGCACGTTACACACTTTCTGACGCATAGCCGGATAGCAGATCTTAATCGGGGTACAAAGTATTCTCCCCTGACTGCGCGGAGCAGCAAGTTTGTTTCAGCGTGCATCAGGAGGTTATGCGAGAATTCGATGAACAGTCTGCAAAATCGAGAGTTGACGGGCAGAATAATGGGATTCCGTTCTTTACGGGTTAGTGCGGCGTTCGATATTCTGCCGTTCGTTCGCATCAACGTGTCTTCATCTAAAAAGGGATTCAAAGGATGTAGCGGGCTTTTATGACTAACTGGTTTCTTGCCTAGTAAACAGTAGAGTTCCTTGGGGTAATATAACCCTTGAGTCAACCGGAGCAGCGCGTGTTTTGTCTCTGCAAACTCTTGGTGGGTAATAGCGGAAATCCGTTGGACCCGATATGAGATCGATTGAGCGCGAGTGGTGCCTTGAGTTCTGGATCTGAGGTTTAGGGGCGGTTCCAACCTGGTACGTACTCTCTCGCGTAGAGTTCCAGTAAATCGGCGCACATAGGACAAGACCCGGATGGCCTTATCCCATTGGGAGGAGCGCTCGAGGAGTTCTTCACCTTCGGGGAATAAGTGGAACGCAGTAACTTTATGTCTCTTCTCGAGCGAGCTCTCTGTCATAGTTATGGGCTTTGGCCATTCTTCGGGGGACTTCAGAAGCCTAAGTGGGCCTCTCCACCAAATAGTATTGTCCAAAAGCTGGTCTGCGGTGCAACCTCGGGAGCCTAGGTCCGCTGGGTTATCAGCAGACCTCACATGCCGCCACCCCACATTGCCGACGTTTCGTCTTATTTCTGCGGTCCTATTGGCCACATACGTTCTCCAAGAGTTTGGAGGTTTCTCGAGCCAGCTGAGTACAATAGACGAGTCCAACCAGAGATATATCTCATGATTCCGGCAGGGTAGCGACCTCTCGATCTGCTTAATTAATTTCGACAGTAAAAGCGCTCCGCAGAGCTCTAGTCTCGGGAGACTTACTGGACTAATCGGCGCGACTTTTATCTTTGAAACATAGAGATGGGAATGTATACCCGCGTCATCTTGCACACGGAAGTATACTGCCGCGCTATATGCCTTCTCCGATGCATCACAAAAACCATGTATTTGAACGTGTAGGGATGGGGCAAACCTTATCCAACGGGGGATCGTCACCTTTGAGATCATGGGGAGATGCCTAACAAAGTTATTCCAGCTCTCTAATGTATGGGCCCGAACATTATCATCCCACCCTGTGCCCTCCAACCAGAGTTGCTGGAGAATCATTTTCGCCTGGATGACAACTGGGGAGATCCACCCGGCAGGGTCAAATAATTTGGCAACACTGGAAAGAATTTTCCTTTTGGTGATGGCATCAACTTGACTAATAGGTTCAATCGTATATGAGAAACAATCTGATATTGCATCCCATCGGATACCAAGAGTCTTTGTGGTACTTGCCTCGTGGAACTTGAGAAAGTCCGAGTCTAACAAGTCCTCCTTGGGGACCGACTCCAACACGTCCGGAGAATTCGAGGTAATCTTCTTCAATGGAAAGCCCGCAGCTCCGAGCGCTGAAACCACTTGGGACAGTGAATCAATCGCCGATCGAATGTCATGGGCTCCGGACAAGATATCATCAACATATGTCTCCTTCGTCAAAATATATGCTGCCTGGGGGTATTCTTCTGCTGAATCTTGTGCTAACTGAAAGAGTGTCCGTATAGCCAAGTAGGGAGCACAATTTACTCCGAAAGTTACTGTATTCAGAGAAAAGTCTTGAACTGATGCCTTTGAATTTCGGCGAAAGAGTATTCGCTGAAACTGAGCATCGTCATCGTGCACGAGAATCTGGCGATACATTTTCTGTATGTCACCATTAAACACATATTTGTACAGCCGCCAATTTAAAACCAAAGACATCAAATCAGCTTGTAGGGTGGGACCTATATGAAGCAAGTCATTGAGAGACAATCCTGAGCTAGTCTTTTTCGAGGCATTAAAAACTACTCTCACTTTTGTACTCCGACTTTCGGGCTTAAGTACTGCATGGTGAGGAAGATAAAAACTTCTGCATCCCTCACGTGATACAACTTCTACTGCATTTGTGGGTTTCATATGATTTAGCGAAATATATTCTTCTAAAACACCGTTATAAGTTTCCGATAGATCTCCTTTTCTTTCCAAAGACTGTTCCAAGTGTAAGTATTGAGCCATTGCTGACGACCGGGACACTCCGAGGCTTATATCCTGTGGGAATTCTGACCTAAAGGGAAGCCTCACAACGTAGCGACCCCCGCCGTTCCGCACCGTGGTTTTCGTGTATAAGTCTTCATAAAAGGCTTCTTCCTTGGAGATCGGACGCTGGTTGGGGACCTCTTCGTCTTCCCAAAACCTTCTCAATTCATCACCAAGGGAGTCAGAAGAAATTTCGCTGGCCCCAATGGAAAAGATAGCGACTGTTTCAGCGACAAGCGGCCCACTTATTACCCAACCGAATATAGTGTTCTGGACTAGAAGTGACGGGGACACCTTTCTAACACCTTCAAGTAACACCTGTGGGAGCACATCACTGCCTATGAGTATATCAACGTGACTCGGTAGATGGAACTCTGGATCAGCTAACTTAATATCATCTAGCTCCATCTTAGGGACGTTCGATCCTGCTAGCCTGTGCCTAGGTAACACGCGAGTTAAATGAGTTATTTATTATTCTTCCCTATAGTAAGAATAATACACAATACTTTTGTTGTTTTATGTTGTCAGCTCTTCAGAGTGACAACTTAATTTATTTAAACCGATCTTAAGACTAATTTTACAAAATATTTAAAATCTAGACAAGACGTAGAAGCAGAAGCAGAATTTACAACATGAGCCCTGACCCTGTGACCCGAATTTTTTTCAGATTGCTGCGAACCTTTAAGATCATGAACGCACTCTAAAGTCTGAATCCTTTCCGTCAGAAATTCATCGAAACTTTTCCACGAGGACAAAACCGATTTATTACGAACACTTTGTTCCCATAAACTAACGGTAGAAGTGGGTAAACGTTGAATCGAAAGGAAAATTAAAATAGGATCCCAATTGTCTGTTAACACTTTGTAAATAGAAAGCGATGTGAGAAAATTATTAATACCGCGCTGCAAAGTTTTTAAACCGGCACTAGATTCCTTATCAACGGAGGGAAGGTTGAATAATAATTTCAATTGGTTATTAACCAACATACGAGGATTTTCATATGCCTCCTTAAGGTTTCGCCAAGCAACATCAAACCCTTCGTTACTTAAGGGGCACTTAGACACGATTTCATTCGTTTCACCGGCGGTTTTACGTATTAAATAGCGAAGGCGTTCTATATTACTAAGACGCGAAGTATTTATATATATGGCTGTAAATAAATCTCTAAATGCAGGCCATGATATATAATCTCATTCAAATGTTTTTACATCACAAGGAGGTAGTGTTAAATTATGTTCTGAGTTGCCCAAGTGTGAGTTTTTAACAGAAGATTCATTTACTTTTGGCGTGTTAACCTCCAAATATTGAGACTTTTCATTAATCAAGGCTAAACAATTAAGGTAAGCCATATAAGTACTCTGATATTTAGAAGCAGCCACATTTACGTCTTCAGAGTTCACTTTTGTATTATCGTCAACATAGTCGACCCACCCTTCATATGCATCCTTAACTTTTTCCCATAAATTCTTTATTTCGTCGCGTTGAATTTGTAGAGTAAAAATCGTATGGAAATCCTCATGACATTCATTAAAATTTGCTGCGAATTTAATGAGGGAATCCGATACGCGCGTAAATTTATTTAAATATTTATTCGCCATGATTTATTTTTTAATATATAAATTAATCGCAAATTTATGGGAGAAAATCAATACACACAAATTAAAGTTTAGTGTTTTTACTAAAGAAAAAAAAATATATTTTTCTACGCGTACGCGTATAATTTTTTATTTTCCTTAGGAGTTAGAAACTTAAGCACTATGTGTTATTCAATATTATTTCATAACTAACTGACAAATTACTTTTTACTTTCTTAAATACTAAAATTTAGTTTAAGATTACAATTCTAGTTTTCTTTTATTGATAACATGATTACTTGTTTTTTACCTAACTATCATTTCTTTGTTGATACATTTCTTTGTTGATACATTTCTTTGTTAGTTCTTAAACATAATAAAACATGTTTTTACTTAATTTCTTATCTTAAACTATATTTATGTTAGCATGATTCGTCATGTTTTAGATATTCTTATCTGTAACAAGATTTACCTAAACAAGGGACAAAGGAACATGATTAACCATGCTTGGTAGGTATGTAAATGTGCGTGTGTGTGTTTAGATCAATGAACAAAGGAGGCAAACGTTAAGTCTGACCTTAACTCCCCCCTGGGTTAAGCAAGATCGTCCCGATCTTTCCTAATACGTTGCAATTCCATAATATATGCTTTTTCAATTTTACGGATTGCAATTTTGTGTTTCCATACTGTTATGCAAGTTACTATTTTTATTATTGAAAAAATTATTATTATTAAGAGTGTCAGGGTTAATATACAAAAAATGAAAGACTTGATTGGGTGCTGTTCAAATGGAATAGAGAATTTTTTTAATGAGTCTATGTTATTAAAAGCCCATTTGGTATCAGAATTTATTATTTTCAAAATTTCAAAGTCTTCGTCGTGTTTCATATGGATGGCCTTAATTATTCTGTCGTTAATATTTCTATATGTCTTGTTGTCTATCGTGACCTGGTCTGTGTACGTGACTAAAGTTATACCCGTAGTGGTGATATTGTTTACTTTGTGGTTTCCGTCCAATAGTATTGAGCCTTCGTCAATTTCTAATAATGGTTTGTTATATTCTTGTATAACTGTACACTTGCTGTTTCTGTTTGTCAGTAGCGGAAGTATGCACTTATCTGTATCATTGTTTCTTTGGCATATGTTCCTTCCTAAAAAGTTTTTGCAAAAGTTTACCCTAACATAATCTTTATTGCATTGGGAAATTTGATCATCCGTTTGAATTTTTCCGTGCCTAAAGCTTATGGGAGTGATTTTAAAAAGTTTACAGTCCTTATTCAATATAGGATATTTATAGATAGTTATAAATAAGTCTCCTGTCCTGGCTATATGTATATCTGCGTATTCTAGAATGTTTATTATGGGTACTGAGATTAATTCATGATCTATTATTTCCTTTACGTCGTCTAAGTTTAACGATTCGGTTAAATATTCGTTATTGTTTGCAGCATTAATTGTTCTGACAAGTAATAAGAGTTGGTCATGTACTTGTTCTAAGATGAGGTGGCTTTCGAGAGTCTGGCCTTGTAATGCATCAATTAATTTTTCAAACCTTGAGTTAACCAAACGTTGTTTTTCATTATTATTTATTAATTCGTTTATTTTTGTTTCCATCAATATGAAATCGTCATGATCTGGATTTCCCGTAATGAATTTTAATGCTGATCCTAAAAAATTTAGGGATCTCGTATGTCGTTTATGTTCATTAAGTTGATTTACTAATATTTCAATTTTCTTTGTCCAAATATGTTCCTCGATGGTGGGGTAAGAATATTTGTTAAAGATTTGCTGATATGTTGTAGTTATTTTTGTTAAGTTTGTGACGTGGAAGAGGTATGAATATTCGTCAAATAAAAAAACGTCATTAGTCCGGGTTAAAACATATTTCTGTTCATCCAGTTTTTTAATTTCTGTTTCCGCCTGTATTTCTGGTATGGCCACTGCGAGTAATGTCAGGAAGATGATTATCATGATTAATGGTATAATTCTTTATATTATCTTTATGCACGATCTTTCCCCTTGTAGTTAAGACAGTGTCCTCACGGTCTTCTTTTACAACGTATTTAATATATCTAGCGTCTTTCTTTTTCCGTACACCTTTGATTTTTACTAGTATCTGCTCGTTTGGTGAAAATGTTCGGTGTTTCGCACCTTGATTCAGTCTTTCTTGTACTTTTTTTGATGCTGCTTTTAATTTTTGGTGGATTTGCTTATCATACTTAATTCTGTTGAATAGGATGTCAATTGGTTTGAATCCTGTAACTGTATGTAAAGTGTTGTTTAATTCTCTGATTGTTTTATAAATTTCTTCTATTATTGTGGTTTCGTTTTGAATTTTGAATATTCTCGCTAGCTCGGAGATTGTACTATGAGCGCGTTCAACTTGTCCGTTAGAAGTCGATCTATAGACTGGA